>JBCNYH010000003.1:6521061-6535736 GCA_039654325.1 Tandanus tandanus
AACCCGTTGATAGTGGGGCTTGAACCCCCGACCTTGGGATCAGTAATCCAGCACCCTACCACCGGGCCACCACTGCCAATATGGGTTTATTAGATTTGCAAATCATTGCATTCTGTTTTTATTTACATTCTACACAGTGCCTATGTACATTTATTGACATTAAGAAAATTTCAGCTAAAAAAATATTCTTACCCTGGGCAAGCTGGCACAGTTGGATTTAACCTCGTACTCTATATATGCCATCCTGATGCCTTCTCTCAGGCCAACTTGTGTGTAACACACGTCTCGTGTGCCATTAATCCAGCGGTCAATTTCCTCCAGATCGTAAATGCAAAGTGCCGATTCCTCGCTTGGCTTGCTGGCCCCATTCAGTGCTGTGGAAAACACCCCCATCAGGACCTGCCTACCGTCCACCTCTTCACCTACCTGTGCTCCCTGGAGAAGGTTGTAGTTTTTCCCTGTCAAGGGAGCATGGCAAACTAGAGGAACTTCAATGTAAGAATAGTATGCATGATCATCCAGGCACATTCGTGCAATGTATGTTCTATATTCTCGAGAGGTGGCTTTGAGGTTGCGTCTAAAGAATAAGAAATAGGCATGGTTGTGTCGTGCAAAGGTCATTATAAAATTGTGATCATATTCAGACAGGCGGTTGGCTACACCCAGTTTAGCTGTCTCCTCATAGGAAAAGATTGGCTTAGAGGAAAGCTGGCGGGTGGAAATCGGTGGAAGGCTGCCCCTTCCCACATAGCCCCTTCCCACGTAAAGCAGGGGTGGAGCCCCCTCTCGCGGTCTTGCCACAAGTCCAATGGTGGAAACTTTTGGGTCATTTGCAGCCACGTACTGAGTGTCCATTGGTCTTTCTGTAGAGAACAAAACATGGCTGACATTGGCAAGGCTACGCTTCTGGCATGTGCCCTGGTGGACACTGCCACATGTAATAAGCTGGAGGGAATAGGGCTCCACCAGTAGTAGCTTGTTGTGGTTATTCACTAGCTGGGAATGTGGGCAGTTCTCTGGAGTTACAGGGGGAAGACAATCCTTACTATCTCTCACAGGACCTGTCATCTCTTCCACCTCCAGATGTAAGTGGTCCAGTCCAGACAGTTGGTAAAGGCGATCCTGAGCGCCAATGTACACCACGCCCACTGTAGGATCAGGGTGCAGGGCCAGGTGTTGGAACACAGTGTCATTGGATGAGAAACGTGGATAGTCGCAACATACCAGTGGGCTGTCCAAAATAACCAGAGAAATGAGGGAGGAGAGCAGGGTGGAGACAAGTGCCATGCCACAATGCACTGCTAATGCACTAAACAAAAGAAGAACAAGAAAAGAAAAACTTAATGTTAAAATCACTGATATGTAATAGAAAATATAATGGACAGTTATAATGTAGAACACATGGATTTTACTAAATCTCTACACCAGTAGGGTACACAATATAATAATAATAATAATAATAATAATAAGAAGAAGAAGAAGAAGAAGAAGAAGAAGAAGAAAAAGAATATCACTATTTGCTTCAATAATAATATCTTGTAGTGTATGCTGTTAATACTTTATGCCATTAAAAAAAGCATCACATACCAAATCATCAAAAAACATCACCATAACACTTACCTAAGGTGCCACAATCATAGAACACTGCAAAAATCTTATGCATGCTTCATTTCTATATAAATAGCCATTTTGCACCTACTGTGGTGGAATTCGGTGGAAAGTTCTGTGCATGCACAAAATTTTGGATGGACGCAACCAGGCAAAGATGTCTGCTGGTTGTATGGCTGTTGCGCGCTGGACATGCGTTTGGTTTGGAATTGGTGTGTGCCTCATCCTGTATTTATTGATTACTGACAAGGAATGCATGGGAACTGATGCATAACAGAAGTGTAATGGTGTCCACAGGACAAAAAAAAGACAACCGAGTACAACTAAGGATAAGTACAGTATAACTACCGTACATGTAACGGGTCTTCAGTGGGCCGAAATGGAAAGCAACGCACATATTCCAGGGTATCGAGTGAGCGTAGGGCAGCAACAAAAATGAATTTCACCACCATTTTCATTGAAAATGTTTATTTCCGTTGGATGTCTGTTTACGCTATCAAGGTGTGATTGCTTTTTAAGATAAGAATTAAACCCAAACCTAAATAAATAAAAATAAACCTAAATAAAAGCTTACTCAGAAGTTCACTAGTTTAATATCTGTATACTCTTATTATTGCCATTATCTTGCCTTATTGGAACGTATGCGTCCACATCCTACTCTTGCGATTTCACACTCAAGCAAAGAGTAAAACAGATTGCAGATGGAGGCCTTTTCAACAGGCTAATGTAAACTAACAAATCCATTTTAGCAGATTGCAACTTCATAAATGTAAGTATGTGAATGTACATGTACAAAATATACTTAAAAATTCTTACCATTGGCAGAAACAATAAGGTGACTTCTGTCTGTCCTTTTGATTATTACGTAGCACGGAGCATGTTCATGGGCCCTAGATGAGAACAAAATTGTTAGTTGAAATGTTGTTGTTAAAGTAAAACCATTAGCATTACTGCCAGTAAAGGAAATCTCATCCACTGTCCTGAACCACTTTATTCTTAATTAGGGTCACCCTGAACAGCTTGCTGGACCACCGCTGGGCCACACAACCATTCACACCGAGTGGCAATTAAGAGTATCCAGTTACTCTTAGCTGTGTTGCTCACAACTGCCTGTGGCCTGAGGCTACTTTTTCCTCATCAAACTAATTGATTCAAGTCGTAGTAAAGGAGCTCCTGAGCGTAGAGATGTTTTTCCCAAAGTTTCTTGATCATGGTTAATGCAAAAAACACCAAGGTCCTTTAGACATGTTTCTACATTAGGTTTCTGATTGGTTCTATGTGTGATGATGTACACACACACACACACACACACACACACACACACACACGCACGCACACGCACACACACAACTCTTTAAACGGATAATTAAACTAACAAGACTGACAGGTGATACAAATAATCAACGTGAATAAAATCAGCGAGTGATTGCGATGAACAGAAACCTCAGGTGAGAATCGGAAACACGAAACACATTATATAAACCCTGACAGTCAGTGCGTTAGTGCTCCAAATGCAATTATTCTTCATCACCTAAAACAAAAACTCATAATATGTGAGTGTGCATGCACGCAGGTGTGTGTCAAAACAACTTTTGGAAGTGTGCTTGGGACGTAAGCTTTCTGCGTTAGATTGTACGAATCTTCTGAGCTTAAAAAAGACGTAAAAAGTCAAAAGACGCCCTCGTCACTGAAGGGTTAAGTCTCTAAAACATCACTCCAAATACTGATGTATCGATGTTCAGGTTGATGAAGTGGCGTGCAAGGTGCAGTTATGTTCAGGACTCAGGAAAAGGTTCATGTGAAGAGGAAATTCGTATAAAATGAAAGGCCATGCTATGAGAAACACACCACAACCACTGTTATGATAAACTTAAAATTTTATTGCAGCTTACAAAATAATCCGTTATTATTGTGTTTCTGGCTGAAAATTTTATTTAATATTTCTTAAAGATTTAAAAATTAAATAAATCTTCACAAAGACTAAATAAATTTTTGCATTTGTTGTGTATATTTTTTGGATTGAAATTGTTTAATTGAAAATTTAATGTTTTTAGGATTTCTGCATTGGATTATTGTGTTAATTAATAACATTATAGCTAACGTCTTGATTTATCTTATCCCAAAATATTCTGTTCTTTAAATACTTGTAGTTAAATATTGGCTTGAATTTGTGATTTAGTGCCTTAACGATTGAATGAAGCGCAAACGACTGGTTATTGGCTTCTATTTTACATTTTACAAAGCAAAAACCAGTCACATCACTAATTTTGTGTTATGTGTTAGGAATTTGGGCATATCTGTTTATATAAACAACAACAACAAAAAAAGACAGTTAATTTAACAAGGTGATATTTATGGCAAAGACAAATCAAATACAGAAACTACTATGGCAAGTTTCAAGGTGATAGCTGATTTGGCTATTTTTATTTGTCAACAATTAATCACTGAATCATGATTGTACCCCTGGATCATGCTTCTGACCATTACATTAAATTCAGCCACAAGCACAACTATGTTAAACATGTGACAGTTTGTTTTCTTTTTTTCCGGGGGGTGGGGGTCCTTCCTGTCTCTGTGCCTCACCGTACCTGTGGTGTGCACATTTTCAGAGCAAGCCCGAGCAGGTATCAAGCAATTCTTCACAGCCTCCTGCAAATTCTGTGGACAACACTGATTTAGCCTAATGTGCATGTCTTTGGACTGTGGGAAGACACCAGAGTACTTGGAGGAAACAAGCACGAGGAGAACATACAAACTCCACACAGAAATGCCCTCGCAGAGCCAGGGGACTAGAACCCAGGACCTTGCTGCTGTGAGAAGGACATGCTAAAGGCTACGCCGCCATGCCGCCCAGCAAAGGAAATGCTATAAATCCCCATGAACGCATTACAGCGCTCCTTTCATGCCAGGTTTTATTGCTTTTCGTCGGTTACATGTAAAGAATAGATGCTTATAATAGAGCACTCAGTCGTTCGATCAACTGAAGGGTCTGTTTTGTTTTTTTTGACACTTCCCATATCTCACTTTTATTTCTGAAGCTAACATTTCTACCCATCAATCACTCTTTCTTTTCATCATGAACTTTAGTTTACCTACACTGAATGATATGTCACCTGTTTTCACACACACACACACACACACACACACACACACACACACACACACACACACACACACACACACACACACACACACGATGAGATTGCCACATGTAAGAAGTATGTACTGTTTCAGGACGAAATTGGAATATATCTTTTCTAACATCAGTAACATCTGATTTATTACATTTCCCCCGATTGCTTACACAATAAATGCAGACGCTGAAAGAAAAACTCACTCGTCGATCTGCGTAATCCTATTAGGGTCTAATTGGCTATCCCAGCCGATTCTGGGTGAAGGTAGACCCAGAAGATAGATGAAGGTACACCCTGAACAGCTCGCCAGTCAATCACAGGGGAACACACAACCATTCACACTTACACCTAGGGGCAATTTGGAACAGCCAATAAGCCTAATGTGAATTTCTTTGGACTGTGGGAGGAAACCAGAGTACCCAGAGGAAACCCACGTAAGCATGGGGAGAACATGCAAACTTCACACAGAAATGACTCAAGTCCAGAACCTTCTTGCTGTGAGGCGGACGTGCTAACAACTACGCCACTGTGTCGGCCTTAGACAAAAACATAAAATCTTTTAAACGTCCCGTAAACAAAGGCACCAAAAGTAAAAGCATGTTCTGTTTTGCACTTTGCTTCAGTTAATTTGCAAAACATTTTTGAGGTGACCCGATGCGGCCTTTCTTGAGGAGTGGCCACCAGTCCCATGCCACGGAGACATTGGGGTGGGGTCAGTTCAAAGTTTCACACGGTGCACAGGGTGATATCTTCTGTGTTGTAAAGTTGTGAGTAGTGATGTGGTTGATAAACCTTCCACCCCATCCTTTGTAATCTCTATGCATTTTGTGTCAGGGCAGTGGTGGCTTAGTGGTTAAGGCGATGGGTTACTGATCCGATGGTCAGCGGTTCAATCCCCACTTTCACCACTGTTGGGCCCTTGAGCAAGGCCCTTAACCCTCAATTGCTCAGTTGTATAAAAATGATAATTGTAAATCGCTCTGGATAAGAGCGTCTGCCAAATGCTGTAAATGTGTTTACCATTGCTTTATTACTCATTCAGTTTTCAAACCGCTTAATCCTACTGGAGTCTATCTCAGCTGAGTCTGGGCGAAGGCGGGGTACACCCTGAACAGCTCACCAGTCCATCACAGGGTCAACACAGACACAACCATTCACACTCACAACTAAACAGCCAATTAGCCCAAACTCTACACAGAAACACCCTTGCCGAGTCTGGAACTCGAACCCAGGACCTTCTTGTGTGTCGCCCTTACCATTACATTGTAATTTTCTTAAATATTTTTGTTGCATTTGTTGTGAGTTTACAGAACAGTACCACTGCGTCCAGAGGCTTGCACAGTGACCACTATGCATGATTGGTACACCACTTCATGCATTTCCCCTCTTAACCTGACACGCCCATTACTCTGGAATCTGAACTTGCTCGATCACATGACCTTTTCCTATTGCTGCATCATCGGATCTTTATGCTCCCTACAAAACTGAAACTTTATTCTGATTTTTACTAACGAGAGGTTTTCTTATGGCCACACAGCAGTTTAGTTCCAGGCACTGTGAGCTCTCATCGTACTGTGGGAGGAAATGCTCTTTTTCTATCCACATTTTTTTTACATGGGGTTGTTTAGAAATATCCTTTCAGGTTTTAATGATGCGTTGAACAGTTCTTATCCCAATGTTAGTCATGTCAGGAATCTCCTAAGCTGATTTACTTGCTTGATGTACACCGATAATTTGACTCTTCTGAATGGCCGAGGCTCCAGTCAGTCCTGATATGGGGAGTATATGCCCCAAAACTTTGCACATGAATCTAGATTTATCACTCTAAATAATTCACTTGACACAGAAGTGGTATCACAGACAAAGTCCACTTGGTGCACGTGTTTAGTTTACCTCTGTGTACACACACACGGAATTATGGGATTGCTCAGACAGTTAACCTCTTGAGACTGTCGTCATATGATATTTTCTCCCCAGCTGCACTGTATGTATGTCCTTGTAAGATCCTCATATAAGGGCCATTGGGTATTACTGATTACCTAAATTCTTCCTGTTTTAAAATATTGATCAGTTTCAATACATATCAGGAGGTAAGGAACAGAAACGGTGCAGAGAAGTGACAAGACGTACAACATTAATGCTACGTTCCCACTATCACGATTCACGCTACGATTAGAATCATGGTTTTGGACAGTTCAAAAATGTTCTACTATCATCGCATCAGATCAGATTGGATCATAACAAAGCACGACAGATCGCATCTAATTGTGCTTCCAAATCGCGGTGATCGAGATCAACCTTGGACAAGACAAACAGCACGCTCTGTTGAGATGCACTGCGATCTCCCACGATCTGTCACCTACCACTGCTCACTACCTGACACGAATGACTCACGAATTGATACGAGTATACACAGAACAGAACAATAAAATATACAAAACATTGTTCCTTCACCCCAAAAACAAAAATTTTTAAAAGGAAGTAAAATTATGACGCCCTCCTTCGCCTCCTCCTTTCTCTCCACCAAAAATAGGAGAAAACAAATCAAAAATCCTTCTCCCTTCCCTCCCCCCAACATTTTTATTTAAAAGAACATAAAGTTGGGTTGAGTTGGGTTTTATTACATTTTATTTTGTTTTTTTTTGTTTTAGAGGAAGAGGCAGGCATTTATATATACCTGTATACTATACAGCCATGGAAAAAATTAAGAGACCACGTTTAATGGGTATTCCCGTTAAAAAGTGGTCTCTTTTTAATTTTTTCCATCCGAGGTCCAGTCATAGCTCAAGTCGTGATCACTCTTAAACCCGATCGTAAAAGACATTGCAACGACAATCGTATCCTATCGCAACAGAGCGCATCGGCTCCTGATGATCATATCGGTTCATATCAGAATGTATCTGCACGCACCCGATCGTACCAAATTGGGGTGATGATCATGTCCAATCGTGGATTCAATGGGGACAATCCTATCGGAACGTATCTTTGATAGGGATTGTATTTGAATGGGAGAGCAGATGGTGACAGATCGTGCCACCTGAAATTGACCAATCGTGACCATATCACGTCCAAGTGCACCAAATCGTACCAGAACGTATCGCATCACCTCGTATCCAACAGTGACATTTCAGAAAAATTCAACAGTCAGCCACGAATAGCCAATCGTGGCATTCGTAATGGATCGCACGATAGTGGGAACCAGGCATAAGTTTTGATTGGCTGCAAATGAAAATATCACAATGGAATTAGAATTCATTTGCTGGATACACACTGAGAAACCGACGAGCAGCGTTAGTAGAGGAGTAGCAGATTTTATTGATAGGTCCTTTCAACTTTATGACAAGAGAGAATAAATGATATAGACGTTTCCATTTTAGGAAATGCCTCTTTAATGGTGATGTCTTAATTATGTCTCATTCATCATTTCTTGAAATTTTCATCACTAATATATGCCACCATTTCAAAAACCACAGTGTGTCTAACGATCACATCAAAACAAATATAACTAGTAAAGAACTACACAATACAAAAGCTTTTCCAGTAACACCCTTTCTGAGCTGAGTGCCTATAGGCTAACAGGCAAGTATAGTCAAGCCAAATGCCCGGCTGCAGAGACAGACAAGTCACAGAAAGAAGGGGACAGACACTAATGAGAGTGCTTGGTACTGACTCCACATTTTATAGCCTCAGCAGAGTGTCACGTCTCATTGGGCATGAGGACGAAGTGGAGAAGTTGCCACTCTGGGTGATTAAGAAGCCTATTTATTATTCCCAGGGGACAGTGTGACCATTCACCATGTGAAAGAGTGCTGAGACGGGCATCATACTGTGAAAAAGGCTTTTCCGATATCAGTTTAATGATATTAGGAGCTGGCATGGAGCTGATCTGTCTTCAAATTACTGGTTATTGCAGAAGGACGCCACTTCTACTGCAGTTGTACTCTGGCAGCTGCTTACTGCTTAAAGCTACAAAGAGGGGAAGAGGAATGATAGCAAAAAACCAAGAACCAGTTAAATAGATAAGAAAACAGTGGAAGAACAAGAGAGATGAAAAGATGTGTGTGAGAGGGGATTTGGACAGACACCAGCAGCACACGCATCACAGACCATACATTTCCAAATCCGGAATAAAAATGACATGGTCACTAATGCAGTGTTGAAAGAATTATAGAAAACCCACAAACAAAAATAAATAAAATAAAAAATTAACAAACATAAAATAATATTATAGAACATGAGGTACTTATTGCAATAATATCAGTTGGAAGGGATAAGTATTCATTCTTTCATTCATTCATTCATTTTATAAGCCGCTTAATCCTAATTATGGTCGTGAGGAGGCTGGCGCCCATCTCAGCCGATTCTGGACAGCTCGTCAGGCTATCGCAGAGCGGGATAAGTATTCAGACACTTTTTTAAAAATGTAATTCCAGTGCATATGAAGAGTTTGAGTACAAAAACAGAATATTTAAATTGTTTTAATTATGAGAAAAACTATTTTTTATGTAACTTTACAAAAAAAATAATCAAAAAACAAAACAAAACAAAAAAAACTTTTTTCCAGTAGCTTTAAAAAACCTTTTATTCAGTGGCTTTAAAATAAAACTAGTGAAAAAGTAATTTTTCTCATAACTAAAACAATTGCACTTATCTGTTTTTGAACTCAAACTCTTCATATATCCACTTTAAATGTAAACACATAATGTCTTTAGAGTATTTTCAGATATAAGCAAGAAATGATGTACTCGTAAGCATGAACTGAGATTAATCATTAAACTAAAGGGGCATTTACAGAGTGTAAGGTACCTCCACCTGCTACAGATGGATTAAAGTGACAAGAGCATTGATTACTCTGCCCTCGCCCAGAGTCGGCTGAGATGGGCGCCAGCCTTCCCACGACCCTAATTAGGATTAAGCGGTTCAGAAAATGAAATGAAATTGTTAAAAAAACCTTTATAAAATGTTTAAACCATTAAAATGTAATGGTTTGTTACTTGTACCACGCCCTACTCTAGAAAAAAACCCTATCCCTATCAAAATCTGTGCATAACCTTTTGAGTTATATTGCACACAATCAGACAGACAAACAAACAGAGGAGAAAACATAACATCTGGAATTAATCAGAATCAGAATCAGAATACTTTATTGATCCCGGAGGAAATTGTGTGAAACTAATAGGGAAAACGACACCACAAATTATGGTAACTTTTTTTTCCCACAGTCTTGTGTTTCAACTTGTATAACTTGCATGGCATTGTTGGTTCAGTTGGTCAGGTCGAGGCTCAGCAACATTATGCGACAGTAAAGTTAAGGAAACTGATGAACTCTAGCGGCAGCAATATCAGATTCGTGAATTTAACAGACTTGTTCAGGGTCCAGCATGCCTCATTGATTAATCTTGACTTGTCTCTACATTCTCAGGCTCTTCAAGGCATCACAAGCAAATATCCATGTCCTTATCCACAAAATTCCCATGACAACAAGACCCTCAGCACTATAAATAGGTCCACCCTTCACCCCAGAGGTTAGACACTGAATGGGAGCATGCACAGTAACACCGACTGGTGTGTGTCTGCTGGCTCTATTATAAGATTTTTGTTTTTGTCCAATTTAATGAAATTTGTATATAAGCAAAATGTAAAGTTATAAAAATGTAATTATATAAACTATGTGCCCAACCGTTTTATCCTTTATGATGTTTGTGTGAAGTCTGGAGCTTTCATTTAAAATTTTGTTTCTTTTAATGTAATAACTTTAGAATGAAACATCACTTGATGATGCAGTGATTAGGGTCCTTCTGAAATGCTTCTCTGTTCACCATGGTTGTAAAGAACGACCATAATAAGTATAATAAGTAAATAAGACCATAAAAAGTGATAATGTAGCTTGTGTTCACTTCTGTCAGTGTGTGCTTTTTATTTCGATAATTATTTTCTCTTTTGTTGCTTCACTCGCCTATATCTCAAGAACTGCTTGACATATCACCGTCAAATGTTCAAGGTAGCAACTTGGGACCAAAGGCTGAAATAAGTTTATGAAAAAGTCATTGTAGGTCAAGTTCAAAGTCAGCAAAATGGCCACCAATTGTTTATAATGGCTAGGGAGCAGCTGGTGCTATAATTATTTTAGTTATCAAAACCCTCCTGACAAATCAAACCTATTAACGGATAGCAATAAGCAAATCAAGTGACAAGCTAACTGCCTAGCGAAATGCTTGAGGACAGCTCTGGTTGCCTAGGTAACCTTCTCGCATGTTTCTTGCTTCTAAATGTTTCAGAGTGAATCCGCGAGCAGTATCTATTCAGTAATAGATAGCTTATATTGTCATTACCTTATATTATTTAACTCATATTATCTCATATTATTATAATAAATAACTTATTTTAATAAATAACTTATTTTGATCATTATTATTATTATTGTGCGGCAACTATAGAGTGGAGACTCTATATAATACTTGTGCATTATGAACTAAGAAGAGTTAAACGCATATAAATATAAACTCACAGGAAATGACAACGGTTTCAGAAACATAGACCCAAGCATGGCGTTTCCGGTTATTATTTAAAATTTCTGGTACCTTTAAGCTCTGATTGATAATTGCTCCAGTCGCATTTCATTTGCATAAAAGTTCAGCTCAGTTGAACTCTGTACCTGCCCACTTCATGTCAGTTGAGAAAATTTGGCCTCTCATTGCTCGTTTTTCTGGCGTTTATTGACTTTATATGGTCGTTTGACGCTCATCGCTTCCTGTGTTGACACCCCTTCAGACAAAAGCTTTTTCAATCAAAAGATGGCTGAATAATATAAGATGGCATTCAGAGGAGACGCACACCTGCTACTTAAGCCGGGCAGCAATTTTATCCCTTCACTGCTGGCCCCACACTTAAAGCTACAGTCAAACAGTGGCCAGATTTCCAGGGGAGATTTGGCAAAGCCAAGATGGTTTGGGGTCGTTTTAATTATTCACCACATTCCCTTTATATTAGACTCAAACCAGTCATCATCCACTGAAGTGATAAATTTTGCTTCAGTAGTCCCAGATTCAGTACAGGCTAATTCAGATTAATGCTGGATTTTATTTTATGAATGTAATGGTGTGCTTTAAAACCAGCAGATAAATATTAGCCCAGATTATTCAATATTTTTTCACTCTAGCAGTTCTCTTAAGTCCTTCTAATTTCGCTGACGTGTGCTGTTTGAGAGATGTGCTTTCTGTGCTAAAAACCATTTTAAATTAAATGCAACAACAACAACAACAACAACAACAAAATAATAAAAATTCCTTTTATTTTTTGTATAAAAGGTTTCTGACTCTTCTTACTGATACATTCTTCTGCCCGAGGTGGTAGCAGTGATATCACTCACTCATTTACTCAGTTGCTCAACCGCTTAATCCTATTAGGGTCGCGAGGAGGCTGGAGCCTATCTCATCTGACACTGGGTGAAGGCGGGTTACACCCTGAACAGCTCGCCAGACCATCGCAAGGCAACACACACACACACACACACACACACACACACACACACACACACACACACACACACACACACTCTCAGCCAATAAGCTTAATATGCATGTCTTTGGACTGTGGGAGGAAACTGGAGTATCCACAGTAAACCCCACGTAAGCACGGGGAGAACATGCAAACCCACACAGAAACGCCCTCGCCAAGCCCGGGACTTGAGCCCAGGACCTTCTTGCTGATAGGCAGATGTGTTAACGACTCCACCACCACCATCCTGCAGTGATATAAGATCATCTTAATCACTAGAAGCATTAGATTTGTTGTTTACTCAGCTTTACTCCAAGTGCAGGTATTATAGTGATTTCTTTCCTGCTCACACCACCTCTCGGTTTATGAGTGGGGTGAAGCCGAATCAGAATACAGTATTCAGAAAGGCACGGATAGTGAGTATTTACTCTCACACATTTTCTGGAGCCTATCTCAGCTGGCCCTGGGAGAAGGAGGGGTACATCCTGAACAGCTCCCCAGACTATCAAGAGGCCAACACACACACAAAAACATTCACACTCACACCTAGGGGAAATTTGAAACAGCTAATAATCCTAATGTGCATGTGTTTGGACAATGGGAGGAAACTGGAGTATTTGGAGGAAACCCATGCACAAGCACAGGGACAACATGGAAACTCCACACAGAAACGCCCCCGCTATGCAATCAATTGAATCAACAGAGGTTATTTTTTTTTTTTTTTTTTAATCTGTGACCAATTTCCTTATATTTTATCGTAGTCAATCTGTTTGTGAATAGACAAGCAGAGACAGGGCAGTGACCAGGATGCACTGATGCAAAATTGGCCACATTTACAGCTGTAAACCTTTTTACCCCTCAGCTGGTTATGGCTGGAGGGGTATTGTCGTTGGCATGGCGGCCAGGCGGCCAGGCTGGGCGGGCGGCGTGACAATAAGTTTGTCCAGTCCACTGATCAGCTCATGCACATGCCAGCTTTCTGAACTTTTGCATAGGCACTCCCTATGACCTAAACCTGTGCGTGGGGTAGCTAATTTTGCATATGTGACCTTTGACTTTGGCACAGTGACCTTGAACATATAAAGTTTGTCCGGGCCATTGCTCGGCTCCTATGCATGATAGCTTTCTGAAATTTTGCACAGGCACTTCCTATGACCTAAACCTGTGCGTAGGGTGGCTAATAAAATGTTGATTGTCTGAAACTCTTCGTATGGGTTATGGCTTTTTTCCTCTGTGCGCTTGAGGCATACTGGGGTTACGACATTCTATGGAACGGCTATTTTTATCACTGTCAATTACACTGTTATTATGTATGGCACTGCTGCTCATTCAACACGCTATTCATCCAGTGCTGCTGATAGCCTCTTTCAGGACAAAGTGAACATGCTACCACCTTTTGCCCTCTGTACCCACTACTAACATTCCACAGTCACACAGTCCCAGATGAATGAGTCACTGTGGCAGAGCAGACCACACGCTTTGAAATGATCATATGGATATGATCCTGGAAGCAAACTTAGCACACTGGAATTTTCACTCTTATGATCATCCTCTGTCTATGAGTATGTTTTTTTCACTGTGGTGTGAATGGTGTGTATCCTGCATTGTAAATTATGTTTTGGATATTTACAGAGCTGACTAGAAGCATCTCTCTCTTATTTTTTTTATTTATTTATTTTTTTTTGCTCTGCCATAAAAAAGTGAATGTTGCTGCTTGGACTGGGCACAGATTGAAGATTGATGTTTACCACAGAGTGAATAACCTAGTGAAAAACTTTCTCTGACCTTAATAAAAATATAACTCAGGATCAAATAGTGAGATTCAGACTGTGTAAAACCCTCATACTCAGCCACGCCCCCACAAACCCCTCCCCCCCCAAAAAAACCCCTGTGTGGAGGAAGTAAGACCTTACACAACATAACAGGAATGCAGTAAAAACCAATAAAGATGTGGTATGGTCTCCATGAACATGTTAAATAAAATAACATGTTTGAATCTATACACAATAAAAACTTACGAAGTTGATGAAGTAATGATGGCACTGACATCGTAACAACATAAGTAAAACCTAGTAGGGAGTTCATTGGAGTAGTACAAGCATGGTGCAGACTTGTTGAATGTAGATATGGACACAATTAAAGTTGCAGAATGAATGAAAAAACGCAGCACGTGATGCAATATTTATAAGCACCAGACTTTCAAAAGATGCCTACATAAAAGGTGTATCCATTGTGATGGACAAGGCTGCATGATCATGAACAAGTGGAAAAAATTAACCATAAACATCTCATTTTGATTTGCTCTTCTTATATTTCTGTGTGTTAGGGTTGGGCGATATGGCAAGAATTTCATATCACAGTTTAGTTCATTTCATATCCTGATAACGATACATATCAAGAGCACATTTTCTGTAAACACAATGAATAAACAAACAA
>JBCNYH010000003.1:6583912-6602665 GCA_039654325.1 Tandanus tandanus
ATAATGCCCCCGACAACATAGCTCCCAGGATCATTAGGACACGCAAACCCCTCCACCACGATAAGGTGGCGATTCAAAGGAAGGGTTCCTCTGATCATACATGACTAATAGCTTGTTCTGCTAACACCTCGCGAGGCTATGAGCTGATATACGGTGAGAGGTCATGAAATATAAAAGTAATTTATTTAAAATGAAAGCAGTAATCCATCATTATCTCCATTAAGTAATGATTTATAATGCCATCAGATTATAGGACTGGTTTGCTCTTCACATTATTCAGAGGTAGCAATGTTTTATTCCCCTAAGTTGCCCCATTTTAAACCCTGTCTGCAGGTTCCTTAATCCTATTAACTAGGTATGAACCAGCTGAACATGATCCTTCGTCTGACGGGAACACCAGACTCATCACTGATGCAGAAAATGCAGAGTGAAGATGTAGGAATCCATTACGCTTAATTCAGTTACCAGTAATGTTTTTTGTGATTTATTTTATTTTAAAGTTTGATATCATGATGTTAAAGCTGTAGTCTTCTACTTTGTTTTTTTTTAAACTAAAAGTGAAATTAACTTCTACTTTCAGGCAAGGACATATGTACAGTCTCTTCCAATCCAGAAAAAGAAAATTCTTAAAGACATCTTCCCATCCATGGATTCCAATGGTCTGTCTCTGCCTCTGCACCAAGTACAGCTACATTACATATAACTCATCATTTTGGGGATTGAAGGATACATTTTGAAGGAAACAAATAGTCATATGAATAAATGTTATTTATTTTGGCCATTGTTTACATTATCACTTCAGTCCTTGTACACTAGATGGTGCACAATCAAATGAAGTCCAAATCTGAGTAGTGACTGTATGTATCTAAGCTTGGGAATTGTGTATTTCCTCCCTTGCACACTCGCTCACCCACTCACTCACTCGCTCACTCATTTGCTGAAACGCTTTCTCCTTTAAGTTTTGTGTGGAGACTAGTCTAGTGCACACATAGTGATTAACATGTCCGCCTCACAGCAAGACGGTCCTGGGTTCGGTTCTTGAGCTCGGCTCGGCCGTTTCTTTGTGGAGTTTTTGCTTGGGTTTCCTCCGGGTACTCCAGTTTCCTCCCACAGTCCAAAGATATGCACATCAGGCTAATTGGCTGTTCTAAATTGTTCCCCTAGGTAGTAGTGTGCACTTAGACAGACTGGAGAGCTGTTCAGAGTGTACCCCACCTTCTGAGGTTCTGTCTCACTGAACTCTAATATTATTAAATGGTTCAGCAAATGAGTGAGTGATGAGATGAGTCGATTTATTTATTTCATGTTGTATATGGTGTTTGCAGAATTTCATGGTTTATTTATTAATTGTTGTGATGAATAATCATGCCAGTTATGAGAATCTTAAAGAAGCTGTGCTATGATTTTTACACAAATATAATAGCCAGAAAGTCATCTAAATATTCCATGAATGTCCCAAATATTTGTCTATATTTGTTAAATATTCTTTAAGCTTGTAAATCAAAAGGAGTTGAGAGCTCTGAGCATAGCATGGAGCGAATGGAAATGGATTACAGCATGGACTTTTTAATATCTTGTTTTGCTGAACAGTTTTAAAGCTTGAGATCACGTTTCAAACCTCTAATAAACTTAATCTATGAAGCCAGTTAATGTCTAGTATCCTTCATAAACCAAATTTCCATCTATATGAGTGATTATATCTGTTAAATAACACCATTCATGATATTTAGGATATTTTTAAACAATCATGACTCCACCCCTTTAACAGAAAGTGTTACTGTACTGCTTCAGCTGAATGCTGTGTGTATATGGGTGTTTTTTTAAATGTCTGTGGCTATAATGGAAACTGTTTTGTATTTTAAGCTGTGAATCTGCTTGAGAAGACTCTCATTTTGGACCCAGAAGCCAGACTGACAGCTAAAGACGGCCTATCTCACCCATACCTCTCTGAGTTTCACGACCCTGACGACGAACCTGAGTCTCCTCCTTATGATGATTCATTTGAAAGCCTGGAGCTGGCAGTCAGTGAGTGGAAGAGTGAGTACACACACACACACACACACACACACACACACACACACATACACAAACACACACACTGCAACAAATGCAAATTTTACTCAATGTCTTTTCACTCAAATCTAACACTTATTCATTCATTCATTTATTCATTTTTTAAGCCATTTCATTCTAATTAGGGTCGTGGGGAGGCTGGAGCCCAGCTGACTCTGGGCGAAGGCTCGCCAGACTTTTGCAGGGCTATTCACATTCACACTCACACCTAGGGTCAATTTGAAACAGCCGGTTAATTTACTGTGCATGTTTTTTGACTGTGGGATGAAACCGGAGTACCCAGAGGAAACCCGCACAAGCACATGCAAACTCCATACAGAAACGCCCAAGCCCGGGAATCGAACCCAGGCCTTCTTGCTGTGAGGTGGACATGCTACCCACTGCGCCACTGTGCCGTCTCTAACACTTAGTAATATGTAAAATAATTATTTAAAAACAATCTGTTGTATAGATTAAACTTAACAATTAACTTATCACGTTATAACAAAAACATTTATCGTTATCACAATTTACACCGCCTGGCCAAAAAAGAATGTCGGACACTAATGTTTTCATGGAGAACATTTATCCTTGATCACAGCGTGTAATCTCCATGGCGTTGTTGCTTCAGTTGGTCCGGTTGAGGCTCAGCAACATTAATGTGGCAATAAAATGAAGTCAGCTGATGATCTGAATGTAGTGAATAAGCAGGTTATCACATCAATGCACTTTTTCCTCCCTGATGGCACAGATATAAAATGGGGGCTCAAATAATGAGCGAGTTGTTCAGGGAGCACGAGGAATCATTTTCACATATGTATTGGCACCCCAGAGTCCTGACCTTAACCCTATTGAAAAGATTTCGGGATGTGCTGGAGAAGACTTTATGGAGCAGTTCAGTTTTGCCCTCAACAATTCAAGATGTCGGTGAGAAATGTTGCTTATGTTGCTTAAGTTTGTTGAAACAATAGCAGGGAGATTACGTGCTGTAAGCAAGGTTAAAGGCCAAACTTTTTTCTTGGTCGGGCAGTGTAGTATGTCACTCAGTCACTCACTCATTTGCTGAACTGCCTAATCCTACTACTGTCGTGGGGAGTCTAGAGCCAATCTCAGCGGACACTGGGTGAAAGCGGGGTGCACCCTGAACAGCTCATCAGACTATTGCTGAGCCAGCACACACATATCTATTTACACTCAGGGGCACCTAGGGGCAATTCGAAACAGCCAATTAACCTAATGTGCATGTCTTTGGATTGTGGGAGGAGACCAGTGTACCCGGAGAAAACCCACACTAGCACGGGGAGAACTCGCAAAAACTCCACACAGAAACTCTGAGCCGAGACCATGACTCGAACCCTGGACCTTCTTGCTGTGATGTGGACGTGCTAACCACTACACCACCGTGCCGTGCTATTATATTGAATTAACGTAAATATTCTGAATGTCAGAATAACATAAATATGTATTATAATAACATGAATAGCTTGACGATACAGCAGTAAACTTTTCAGGTTATAAAGAGATACGGATCTTCTTTTCTTTAACCTGATAGACAGCAATACACTGCTATATTTATATATGGGCTAAGTATGGTGTGTTTTATTGTTTTTTCTCTTACAGGCCTTATCCACATGGAGATAATGACCTTTGACCCTGACAATCCTAGACAGACTGCAACATAGACCAGGGAATCTGTTGCAATGAAATAATTACTCACAATTAAGCTTCATGATTGCGCTGTTCAACACCCCAGGACTTCAGTGTATGCTGAATTACTGTGATACACTAATGCTTTTTTCCTTTATTGATTTAGGATTTTTGTAATTCCAATAAAGTGAATAAATAAATATACTGATACTGATAAAATTGACCACAACTCAAGGAACCATAGATGGTGTCTTATTAAATGATATTTAATGTTCCACAGATGTTATAAATATGTTCATATTGCTGTGTATCCTCAGTAGAAAACATATATGTTTGTAGTCTAATTTGCTGTGGAAAGAAAACAGCAGGTACGTTGGTCCTTTATGTTCTACAGTCTTTCTCCTGCTGTTTACACAAACTTGAAGAAAATCACGATGCATTGTTCAATTCCTTAAATCAAACCTCCTTTTCATTATAAGCACAGTTCACAAGTATGTTCCAATAGCATGAGTGAAGAACAGGCAGCACAGTGGTCATGGGTTTGAGTTCCAGGCTCAGTCAGGGTGTTTCTGTGTGGAGTTTGCATGTTCTCCCCGTGCTTGTGTGGGTTTCCTTCCTGTATTTCGGTTTCCTCCACAGTCCAAAGACATGCACATTAGTTTAACTGGCTGTTCCACATTGCCCCTTGATGTGAATGTAAGTGTGAATTGTTGTGGGCCCAGTGTCAGCTGAGATGGGCTCCAGCCTCCCCATGACCCTAGTAGGATTCAGTGGTTCGACAAACGAATGAATGCATTCAATGTTCCAGCAAAACCAGCTTTATAAAATTACAGAATTACATTTATAAGTAAGACGTTTTAATACTTAAAGAGTTTATTTTCATATTTTTTTTCTCAGAAAAACTGCCACAAAATATTTCTTTAGGCATTAAACTGATGCCTCTAGGAAATTTTAAAGGTTTTATGGTTCCTTGTGAACTTCTTTGAATGGCCCTTAGCTGACTTTATGCCAAATAACTGTTTTATGCAAAGTAAATATTTATATTACACCTGAAAGGAGGTTGCTGTAATATTTATCACCATTGTTTTATGCTGAGTGTATTACACTACACTTGCTACTTGTTGATCTTACATTTAGAGTTAAAATTATTCATTTGACAAATACCGTTAACCAAAAGCATTTAAAACAAACAATTGTAGGGCTTAACTCAAACCATGATGAAAAATGAGGTAGTGTTATATTCCGACAAATTCTTTGCAGCTAAAATCCCAGATCGTGATAATTTGACTTAATCTTATTACTTGGGTTTTTCTTAAAATTTATGGGACTGAGCCCTTCAATTTTACTAGCACTTTATTCCTAAAACACACTTCACTAATCACTCACTCATTTGCTGAACCTCATAATCCTACTACGGTCTATGGAGTCTATCTCAGCTGACACAGGCGGGTTCACTAGACCATCGCAGAGCTAACACACACACAACCATTCACTCTCACACCTAGGGGCAATTTGGAACAGCCAATTAGTCTAATGTGCATGTCTTTGGATTATTGGAGGAAACCGGAGTACCCAGAGGAAACCCATGCAAGCACGGGGAGAAATGCCCTCGCCGAGCCTGGGACTCGAACCCAGGACCTTCTTGCTGTGTGGTGGACGTGATAACCATCACTAATACTAGTACTAGTAATAATATTAATAACAGTATGCATCATATAATTTTACCATATTAAGTGACAGTATACATAATTATCCAACAGTATTATACAGGTCGGGTCTGTGTTCTAAAGAAGTCATGATATTATCAAGTCTTTTCCTAGAAGTGGTATGTTCAGGAGCTATATAGGAGCACTTTTATGCTGAGTTTTTGTGTATTTTTGAGCCTGTTTTGTATTTAGTAAAGTGTTTGTACATTTCCCTTACTATCTTCTTTGCATCACAAATGCTAAATGACTGATTTGCATCAACAAAGCCTTTTTTCTGTTCAATATATGAATAGAAACGACAGCTACAGTCTTATGTTTACTCCCATACCCACAGGTCACAGTTCATTTTGAGAATGAGAGAGTACCGGGCATTACACCACACATGTTACACACTCAAATCCATTCACATTCACACTCACACCTAGGGGCTATTTGGAGCCGCCAGTTAGCCTACTGTGCATGTTTTTGCATGATGGGAACAAACCCACCCAAGCCAGTCAACAAATTTAACTCACCTTTTTAATTCAGTATTTTGAAAAGTTTTTTTAATCCTTTTTTTTAATCAACAGAATAACAGCAAACAGACAAGATTCTTTTACAGTTCTTTTATTTTTTTTTACACATCTGACCTCATCATACTATTCTGTAGATATAAACATCCACTATTCATATTTTACATTTAGTTGATATGCTGTGCATGAAACACTTGTAAACGTGTTTGATACAGGTCAGAAGATGTTCGATAAATACCTATAGTATGGTCTGGACATGATAAATAGAGTGGTGGTAGATTTTTTTATTAAAAGGTGAATTACTGAATTACTGAATTACTCAGAGTAGTTGGATGGACACTGGATACTTAATAATAACGGCTAGTAGATCGCGCAGAGGAACGAGCCACCGAATATCCACTGCTTCCACGCGCAGTGAGTCCAGAGCTAACTCCATAACCAATGCTACTACCACCACCCACACCAAAGCCAGTGCCACCAACACCCATACCAAGGCCAGAGACACCCATACCATAGCCAGTACCACCAACACCCATACCAAGGCCAGAGACACCCATACCATAGCCAGTACCACCAACACCCATACCAAGGCCAGTGCCACCAACACCATAACCAGTGCCGCCACCAACACCCACACCAAAGCCAGTGCCACCACCAACACCCACACCAAGACTAGTAGCCCTGCTGATGCCTCTCATGGGTACTGAAAAAAAAAAACATACAAATTAAAATTTGGTTTCCAGATCTAGACTTTCCTAATATGTGTAATGAGATATATGTGTCTTTCTTAAAATCACATACCACCTTCCTGAATGTGGACTGTTGCAGGTCCTCCACCAGTGGTAATCCTGTGGATGGATTTGCAACATGCACTTTAAAGGCAAAACAAACATGCAATTTAAAACAGAATATATTCTTATTAAGGACTGACCTATACTCTTCTCCTTCCAAGAGTTTTTTGTAGGTGGTAATCTCAATGTCCAGGGCCAGTTTGACGGTCATGAGCTCCTGGTATTCACGTAACCGTCGCGTCAATTCATGCTTAGCTTTCTGTAGAGCTTCTTCGAGCTCAGCAATATGTAATTTGGCATCCTTTACTGCCAGCTCACCTTGTTCCTCAGCCTCTGCAATCTGTGTCTCCAGGCTGGTGCGCTACAAAAAAAATTAAAATAAAGGAACAAAGAGCAGTTGAAACAGCTATATAAGAAGCATAGACAGATGGAGATACAGGACAAGAACATCTGTACTTACAGATACACTTAAAAAAAAAAATCAGATGTACAATGTTCTTTAAGAGACCAGAAGTGCCCCTTTAGGTTAGCAGAAACATGTATGTAGAACAAAAGAAAGAACAAATTTCTACATTATCGCACCTAAGGGTCCCTGCAGCTATCCATAGAGTTGTTATTTAATTAATTATTTATTTAATAATTGCCTTTTATTTCATTTTATTTTATCTATATATTATATTGCTTCTTTGCTGTAATTGTTATCTATGTACACTTCTGCTTTTGTCTGTTTTAGTTTTGTGCATTTTATTTTTATCTTCTTTGCAGCAATGTGATCCTGCTCTGTGAAGTGCTGTGTGTCTGCACAAGTATATGAAAGGTGTTATACAAATTAAGTTCGGTTGAGTTGATCTGAAATGCCTGTAATTGTTAAAATGGTTTCATAAGGTACAAAAATGGTCTGGCATTAAAGGGTGCACAATTGTCTCTCAAAGGGTGATGATCCCTCTACCCTGTCCTCTTCAAGCAACAAGCATTTTTATCCCTGTACGTACCCACTGGTCCCTCGATTCTTAAAAGTGGGTATTCTCCCAGAGTACAATTTTGTGCAAGTATTACTTTAAAACCTGAACTAGATTATCCAAAGCCATAGCTCACCTGGCTCTTGACCACTTCTATTTCATTCATGAGTCGTGTGGACAGGCGGTTCAGGTCTACAATCTCAGCTTTGCTACTGCGAAGGTCATCACCATAGCTGTAAGCAGATGTCTGCATTTCCTCAAACTGGTGAATGAGATGAAGAAAAGAACTTAATTTTTTTATGTATATTACACTCATTTTCCCAGTGTCCAAAATCTTTCACTTACCTTCTGTTTGTAATATTGTTCAGCCTCAGAACGAGTGCGACTAGTAATCAGCTCATACTGAGAACGGACCTCAGCCACAATGGCATCGGTGTCCAGGGTGCGACTGTTATCCATCGCAACAACAACTGACGTGTCCTTGATCTGTCCCTGAAGCTCATGAAGCTCCTGAATGTATAAAGCACCAAAGTGAAATTTTTACAGTACCCAAAATCCTGCTTTGCTAAAGAAAATGCATTCATTGCACTTTTGATCACATAACAATGAAAATGGAATTGTCACAGTTTCTTACCGCCTCATAGACAGTTCTGATGAAGTTGATCTCATCTTGAAGTGCATCTACCTTAGCTTCAAGCTCAGTCTTTTGCATGTAGATTGCATCGACATCCTGTTGGAAGAACGGTATGATCAACCAAGATGCTTCAATACATCAAAATTTTGCACAGACAGGATAATATAAGCTCTTGCCTTTTTTATTACAACAAATTCATTCTCTGCAACAGCACGCTTGTTGATTTCATCCTCATACCTGCAACAATACAAGAGAGAACGATCAGTACATGAAATGATGCAAATATGTCATGGATAACTTCACCAGCATCAGTAAACCAGAAGATAAAATGCTCACTTGTTTCTGTAATCTTCCACCATGCCCTGCATGTTCTTCAGCTCTCCCTCCAGCTTAACTTTCTCAGTTCCTAGGCTGTCCAGCTGGCTTTGCAGGTTGGCAGTGTAGGCATCAAATATGGCATCAATGTTGGAACGTGATGTGGTCTGTTCCTGAAGAAGAGTCCACTTGGTCTCCAACATCTTGTTCTGCTGCTCCAGTAGACGCACCTACAGAAAGAGTGATTCCATATACACAGATTCAAGACTTTGGAAGAGAAATAATGATTTCTAGGGGGATTTTTGCACATTAGCTAATTCCTAACTCGGGGAAGCACAGTGTCAAAGTGGTTAGCATGTCCACCTAACAGCAATAAGGTCTTGGGTTCGAGTGTGGAGTTTGCATGTTCTCCCCGTGCTTGCATGGGTTTCCTCTGGGTACTCTGGTTTCCCTCCTCTGCCCAAAGATATGCACATTAGGCTAATTGGCTGTTCCAAATTGCCTCTAGGTGTGTATGTGTGTATGAATGGTTGTGTGTGTGTTGGCCCTGCAGTGGTCTGGCAGTTCAGAGTGTACCATGCCCTGGGTTGTACAGGGTGTACCCCACCTTTGCCCAGTGTCGGCTGAGACTCTACTAGGGTAAGCAGCTCGGCAAATGTATGAATGCATAATTCTTAACTTCCTGTCATCTACTGTGTGCCATCCCAGAATTTTTAGGGCATAAGTATTCCAGATAGTCATAAATGTATGTTTTTAGCACATTCCTGGCAAAGCTGCTTGGCAATGACCCCAGGCGCCCTTTGGCAACAGACACCATAGGGCACTCCTTGCCCCAAGGGCAGGCTTATACTGAGAATTACAGGGTTTTTGGTCTTTAAAACTGAAGAAAAAACATGTCTTTGAACTCTGCAGAGTTACAGTAGTATGAAATATGAATATTATATAATATATATAATTCTAACTTCCTTAAGGCTTCTTGGAATTAAGCTTTATCCTTATATGGAAATCGATTTTTCCAGGATCATTAAATAGGATGAAAGTATCCACAACCATACTGCAAAAATAATAACGCAGTGTTTAATGGATAGTTCTGCTTGCATGTATTGGTCAGACACAGTTTTGTTTGTGCTTCTACCACTTCCTTCTAAAAGAAACATTCATTTATAAATCAATTTATTCAATTGTAAATGGGCGGCATGGTGGCATTGTGGTTAGCATATCTGCCTCACAGCAAAAAGATCCTGGGTTTGAGTCCCGGGTTCAGATATTTTTGTGTGGAGTTTGCATGTTCTCCCCATGCTTGCATGGGTTTTGCCCAGGTACTCCGGTTTCCTCCCACAGTCCAAAGGCATGCACATTTGTCTAAATGACTGCTCCAAATGGCCCCTAGGTGTGATTGTAAGTGTGAATGGTTATGTGATTTTTGGCCTGCAGTGGTCTGGTGAGCTGTTCAGGGTGTACCCTACCTCCACCCACTGCTGCCAGCCTCCCTGCTACCCTAATAGGATTAAGCAGTTCAGCAAATGAGTGAGTGATAAATTAAGTGGTTTAAAGATAAAAGTTTGTACTACTCCATTCAAACTACATCTCCACTGCACCCCCCCCCCCACACACACACACCTAAACACCCCCACACATCCAAACACCACACCCCAACCAACATACACACACATACACACGCACACTTTTCTATCTGAAGATTTTCAAGCTAGAGCCTTACTGAACGTTAATGGCTTTTAAAGGCACTTTTAAGCACAATGACATAGTCTTTCCCAAACTTCATATATATATTTTTTCTTCTAAATTTCATCTACTTTAACACATCAAGGCTACATTTCCCACATTAAGGTCACTGTCTGTGAAATTCATAATAAGCTTGACATGAAATCTTTGGTTATCATTCTGAGATGTGCGAATGGCCTCCTCTAATTAACGTCAATGGAATGGGAGTCACTGTGGAATTCCCTAAGCTCTGTTTAATTACATCTTCAGTAGACCTGTGCACAAGGCAAAGAAATTGTAAAAGACTCACCTTTTCAATAAAGCTTGCAAAGCGGTTGTTGAGTATCTTGATCTCGTCTTTCTCTTGTGTGCGGACGACCTGGATTTTGGGGTCAATCTCCACGGTAACAGGAGTCAGGAGACTTTGGTTGACTGTGACAGCAGTGATTGGTGGTGGCACAAAATCTCCACCCATGCCATATCCAGGTCCTGCTCCTCCTATAACAGGACCAGCACCAAAACCAGAGAAACCAACTGCAGCAGGGACAGATCCATAGCTGGATCTGTAACCTCCCGCACTGCTGCCCAGGTTGTAGCCTGAGCTAGCATTAATGGCTGAGTTAACGCCAAAACCACTGCCATACCCAACACTACTGCCAAAGCCACCACCACTGCCAAAGCCAACACCACTGCCAATCCCTACACTACTGCCAAAGCCAACCCCACTGCCAATCCCTACACTACTCCCTAGGCCAACACTACTGCCAAGGCCAACACTACTGCCAAGGCCAACACTACTGCCAATGGCAGCATGGCGAAAGCCACCCCCATAGCTTATCCTGCTGGTGCTGGGTGCTGTATAGGAATGGCTGGTGAAGCCCCTCTGGGCAGCTTTGCTTCTAAAAGCACCGCCAGTGCTTGTTCTGGATAACTGTTTGCTGTAATAGACAGACATGGCTGCTGCTGAGAGGAGAAGATGGTGGAGGCAGCTAGGGTTAAAGAGCTTCCTAAGAGGAGATTCCCTCCGAGTGCCTTTTCCATGGAGGTGAATAGCTTTTAAAGTTAATACTGGGGCAGGAGGAGTCACATTGTCCCTCCCAGTCTGCCTCTGGCGCATCCATCCCCCATCTTTCTTGTGCAAGTACTGATTAAATATGCATCACTTTTGGGAAGGTTGGGGTGGTTTTGACACACTCTGCTCTACACACTGTTGAAAGTCAGTGCGCATACATATAAATTCTTAGTGAGCTTTTCAAAGGTATTTTGCGCAGGCTTTACTGCACACTGATTTAAACAATAAACTTCAAGCAGGCATTTTAAACAGGTTATTATTTAATGCAGGCCGTTCAGACAGTAACAGTGCATTCAGTAGTACTCACTCATAGTCTATTGCCAAGTAAGACAAAATGTTTTCTGTTCAATCAGGCAATTTATTATTTTGTCCTATTGAACACACCAAGTTAATTAATGGCTTATGTGAGAGTGGACTGAGTTGCATACAAGGAACCTGACACAAGCCCCATTAACTAGAAGCTAATATTTCAGTTCACTTGTCTCCAATGTTTACAGTAATGTTAAAAGCAGGGACTGTAGTTTTGTTAGGGTTTGTTTACATTTACATTTGTGGCATTTGTCAGATGCCATTATCCAAGAATATTATTTATAAGTATCTGAGCAGTGGAGAGGTAAGGGCCTTGCTCAAAGGCCCAACAGAGGCAGCTTGAACCCCCAACCATCGGTTCAGTAAGCCAGAACCTTAACTACAATGCCAGCACTTTACAAACCTTGTGCCTTGCCCTTAGCTCAGACTGTACTAAAGCTGAGTCTACATAGGAAGCATTGGGTGATAAGTGACCATGTAAAGTCAATGAAACTCAGCAAGCAATGAAAGGTGAAATTGTTTCAAGCAGCGCAAAATGTATGGGTACAGATTTCAACCGAGCTGAAATTTCATGCATCGCAATTCAAGCAATAACCAATCAGAGCTTAAACATATTGTTTACCCCAAACACAAAGTTCTCTAAAACGTTTTTTTGTAGGAAAACAACAGAAACAATTTTAATAATTCCGCATTCAACATGGAAAAGCATCTCATTATTGCTGTCTGATTTACGATTACACAAATAAATTTTACATTTACAGTATTTGGCAGACTTTCGTATTTAGAGCGACTTACATTTTACATGAATAACTGGACATGCCATGCTTGGGTCCATGTTTCAGTAACTGTCAGCATTTTCCCTGAGTATATACTGTATTAGTGTACATTTAACTCTACCTGGTTCATGACGTACAAGAGTCTCCATTCTATACCTGCTTCACAATAATAATGATAGCAATTGAAGCTAAAAGTGAACTAGCTCATGGATATACACTTTCTGTAGGGAACTAGCTGTTCATGGCTTAGCGTTTCGCTCGGAAACATTTAGATGTGGAAAACATGTGAAAGGGTTACTTAGGCCATGAAAGAGATTGCGAGGCAACTTACATGTTTCTCAAATTGTGTGCAGTGTTTTAGCTATAAAAGCTGATTTATTTATATCGAGTTTTCAGATCAGAGTAAAGATTAAAGTGATAAAAGTAAAGTGGGAGTCAAGTGAATTAAATTAATGAAATATAGGAAAGAAAAGTTTCTGTGCATCCAATTTTAGTCTCATTCATTGCAAAATGAACAACCTCTACTCTGCACAGCCACGACAGGTAAAATGCTGATAATTTAATATGATTTAATCCATTGTGATGGTTTTTTTTTTTTGTATATGCCTACACACTGCATTTTGAACCTCTGTATTTGGAACAGTTGACGGTAGGCTCCATTTTGACTTTTGAATTAAATTGAACTGCATGTTTTAGAGAAGCTTAAGGTGTGCTTAAGTTTGGTCCCATTTCTAGTAAAGATAAGAATTTTTTATACAATGTCAGAGACACATCAGAACAACATTGGTACAAATCAGAGTGACATAGGTATAGATAGCAATAACACTGGATGAACATATACATCTGGGAACAAAATAAAATAGCTGAAACATATGATGGTTTCAAATCGGGATGATGATCGTTAAGCACAACTTTACAGACATTTTCACTGTTAAGCAGGACTAGTCAGTGCATCTCTCTCTCTCTCTCTCTCTCTCTCTCTCTCTCTCTCATTTGGAAAAACGTAAGCTGTAGTGTAATACTAAAGAAAACTTGATGCATGATGATGAGTCTGATAAAGTTGTAATAACTGGTGCATGCTTTGCACATATGGACTCTTTGAAACTAATAAACATAGAAAAGGGTGAAGCTCAGAACCTCAACAGAAGGTATCTTTCCAGGTAAATTTGTATGATAGAGTATAGGCTTTCTCCTGGTTGCTCTGATTATATACCTTGAACATATAGATGCTGAGTTTAAGATTTTTATGTGCTCTGTTTTCTGTTGGATTTAAACCTTTCAAGCATCATAAGATTAAATAATCTTTTATGTGGTACAGGAGCTCTGTTGCAAGCTAAAGAAGTGATATTTAATACGTAATCTTTTTATATTTGTATTTTTATTACCTTCCCTCAGTTTTCCTATCATACATCATATACACCCTCTTACATATGGGTATTTTGTTAAATATAGAGGGTACACATTAAGCAAACAATATCTAATGAATATATAAACATGTACACCTTTTTTGATGACTTCCAGAAAACAAGAATGAGAGAGCATTCAAAACCTGCTAACTGAGTAAACAGAGATCTTACAAATGTAAAATAAGTTGAGAATCTACGGCGTTTGAAGGGTGAGGTCCTTTCACACAGTCATGTGCCAAAAGCATGATAAAAGAAACAACTGTGAGAAAACTCGCATTAAAATTATTAACAGCACCCTCTGTACTTGCCGCTACATGGTTTCACACACAAGCTACAAACAAAAGATTTATTTACATAATATTATTAAAGATTGTGTTATTAAAGCAATTGTCAGTTAAAAGATCTGATTTCCCCAAAAGCAGTGAAGTATGAAGTTTTCCCTTAATTGGGACTATCTTCTCAAAAACATCAAACAAAAGGCTCCTGAAACCTATTCCATAAACCCATCCAAATATTCTTATACTTTCTTATACAGTTTCATTGCTCCATACAAAGCTTTACATTTACAAATAATACAAAACTAAAGAGTCACGAGTGTCTAAATATCGCTTGTAATATGAAATTAATGTTAAAAAATCTCCTTATATTGAATATTTCTTTCCAAACAATGCAAAAGTGTAAAAATTAAGATCTTTAATATTTTTTTTACTTTATAGGCAAAAAATATAATAGGATTACATTTAAAAATTCATTCATTTTCTGAACCGCTTATTCCTAATTAGGGTCGCGGGGAGGCTGGTGCCAAACTGTTAACTTGCAACAATTTAAAATAGGAAAACCCTGTTCAGAACAAATTCTGTGTAATTACTGAATGAAATTCTGTTTATACACTGCAAATATACACTACTAAGAAGTCACATTTTCTTAATTATAGCATAAAACTCATTTAGTCAATTATAGCAACAAAAATTGGCAAATGGAGTAAAGCTGTTTTTTTCCTGGTAAGAACTCTTAAAACTGTCATAGTATATTCTAATATACTTAAAACTTGACAAAATTTCTAATCAAAATCCTTAAAACATTAATGTTTGTTCCAAAAGCCAGAGTCAGTAGTCGAAGATCGGTCTGACAGAACCCATGCTTTCGGCTGCCACCCAGCTCACACTGCACCCGACCCCTGCTGCCCCTCCCACAGGTGGTGGGTCCATGGGAGGGCGGACTCATGTCTCCTCTTTGGGCTAGGCCCGGCCGAGCTCCATGGGCAGAAGTCTGACCACCAGGCGTTAACCTTCGAGCCCCTCCCCCAGGCTCCAGGGGGGACCCCAGTAACCTGCATCCGTTCAAGGGAAACTGAGTCCTTAAATGCGCACCCTCCAGGTCGGGAATGAGGTCCTGCCCCAAGTGGAGGAGTTCAAGTATCTCAGGGTCTTGTCCACGGATGGAACGGGAGATCGACAGATTTTACCAGTCGATTTACATTCCTACCCTCACCTGTGGTCATGAGCTTTGGGTAGTGACTGAAAGAACAAGGTCGCGAATACAAGCGTCCGAAATGAGCTTCCTTCGCAGGGTGGCAGGACTCTCCCTTAGAGATAGGGTGAGAAGTTCTGTCGTTCGGGAGGAACTCGGAGTAGAACCGCTGCTCCTCCGCGTTGAGAGGAGCCAGTTGAGGTGGCTCGGGTATCTGATTAGAATACCTCCCAAACGCCTCCCTGGTGTGGTGATTCAGGCATGTCCAACCGGGAAGAGACTCCGAGGTCGACCCAGAACACGCTGAAGGGACTATGTCTCTCGGCTGGTCTGGGAACGCCTTGGCGTCCCCCCGGAAGAGCTGGAGGAAGTGGCTGGGGAGAAGGACGTCTGGACCTCACTGCTTAGGCTGCTGCCCCGCGACCCAACCCCGGAAGAAGCGGAAGGAGATGAATGAATGAATGAATGAATATAATGTTTGCTTGTTAGTACCAACTCCAATCTAAGTATTTGGGATAAATTTACTTTATTTGCAAATTGATTTTTAATAACAGATCTCTCGAACAGAGCACCATAGCCATGGAATATGGTTTGGATGGTCATCCCATGTCCTGCCCAATGTCCGTGCGTGCCCACCACAGGAAAGCCAAAACTGTTGCTGTGTCACTGAGTTAATGATTGCTGATTAGCTATTATGTATCACTGTCTTGCATAATGATGGGCAGCAATAAAAAACATACAATTTAACTCAGGTGGGCAGACAAGTAAATAAATGTTTGTGGATCAAACACCGAAATCAGAAGCCCGACAGAACATGAAATCATTAAATGGATAATTAAACTACTAAGACAGGTAAAACAAACAAAAATTAGAAAGGCAGTTAAAAGCAAACCCAGGCTCGGACAACTATCAAGAAACATGTGTCAGGAGCTCCGCTTACAAGGGAATGGTACAATCTGATTGGTCCGCTATCTCAGAATCAGGAATCATAATCTGAACGTATAATGCTTGAATCAAAATGTCAGACACTCAGAGTTTGTCACGGGCACTCGAGAAGGCATCGTCATAATTACCACGCTTTAAAATGGAAAAACCATAAGAGCTTTTTCAAGCTGCTTTTTCTTGTTTTCCACACTATCATCCCAAAACACCTTTACACCTTTAGGGAGACTTTTAGCTGGCTGTATGCACAGGGTTAACTATCTAACTGATCAGCCTCAGTGACAAGCTTAAATGTTGTAAATATAAACTATCAAAAAACTTGTTCATTTTATTGGACAATTTTTCGATAAATTTTCTAGAAATTTTCATTTATTGAAATAAGTTTTGCTTTGTATATCCAGCAACTATTTCAACAATACATGAATGATTTCTGTTGGAATGCCTTAAAAAGTTAATGTAAGTTGCAACGCAGCAGAACTCACTCCTGAGAAAGACTTATGACCCTTCACTGTTCGATTAGTTCTTTTCATTTTATTAAACCTCATTATAAATTCAGGACTATCAACTATCCAGGTCAAATCAGCAAATCTTACATTCTACCTGTTCGTAATGTGGCTAGATTTTTCTAAAAATACATCAAAAATCCATTCAGAGACCCAGGTCTTATGCAGCAGTTGATTTTTTTTTTTTTTATATATATATATATATATTTTTTTTTTTTTTTTGTAAGGGTGCGGTGCCCTCCAGAGCTTCTGTGCATATACCAATAAGCTCAGAGAGAGGAAGACAAAAATACAACAACATTCTTCTCGTCCCTTCATCTTCTTTCATATTCAACAGTGAGTCTGATTCTAATCTGGAACTGAGTGTAAATTGTACTGACAACTACAGCAGCTGACAGGAACCTGTACTGTTTATGTCCTTTTGCAATTTGTTAAAACTGCAGTACCCTTTACAAATATTAGCACCTCTTGAAAAGATTAGTAAAAATGGATAGGGAAAAGTCCTCCTTTTGTTGAGGGAGCTTCATCTCACACTAATAAATGAGAAAATCTTTAACCTTTAATAAAATTAATTTATTTAGAGGAATATAAAATCGGGCAGCACGGTCGCGTATTGGTTAACACTTCCACTTTGAGTCCCTGGGTTTGAGTCCTGGGCTGGGGCATTTCTGTGTGGAGTTCACATGTTCTCCCTGTGCTTTTATGGGTTTCATCCTTGATGTGCTGACTGGTTTTCCTGACTGATTTAAATTTCATTTGTATCATGATGTATTATTTATTGCTATTTTTTATTCTTATATCGTATTACTCTTGTTAGCATGTCTGCCTCACAGCAAGAAGGCTTGGCTTCAATTCCCGGGCTTGGGCGTTTCTGTGTGCAGTTTGCATGTTCTCCCCGTGCTTGCATGGGTTTCCTGATTTTACTCCAGTTTCCTCCCACAGTCCAAAAACATGCATGGTAGGCTAATTGGCTTTTCCCAATCGCCCCTAGTTGTGAGAGTGAGTGTGAATGGTTGTTTGTGCGTTGGTCCTGCAATGGTCTGGCAAGTTGTTCAGGGTGTATCCCACCTTCACCCAGTGCTGGCCGAGATATTCGCCAGCCTGCCCACGACCCTAATTGTAATCATCAAAAATCTCAAAAAATTCCTCATCAAAACATTTTTTTTCAACCAAAAACACATGTGCTACAATTATTGGCGCCCCCACATTTAATACTTTGTACAACCTCCCTTTTTCCAGTAAAACAGCTTTGGGTTTTCTCCTATAACAATTTATAAGGCTGGAGATTACCGAGCAAAATATCTGAGACCATTCCTTTATACAAAATTTCTCCAGATCATCCAGAATCTGAGTCTCTCTCTGGTGCACTGTCCTCTTCAACTCACTCCAGAGATCTGGTGTTTAGGTCAGGGGATACAGATGACCGTGGCAGAAACTTGATTTAGTCATCAGCTAATCATTTTTGTTTTGACTTAAACATTTAACATTCTGTGTTTTCTTCTGAAAGATCCAATGATATCCCTGTATTTCTTACTTGGCAGAGGCAGACAGATTTTTATTTAAAATGTCCAGTAATTGGCCAGCAAAGGAATAGACCTTGGAGCCATTCAGCTGCAATGTAATTGGCCTGCTGCTTCCTGGTGTGGCGGGCTAGCTGATTAGCCGGTCATAGTGGAAGAGATAACTGGCTTGAATGAATTTATGTAATCACGGAATTTATTAAGACATTAATTGTGATTTGTCTATAATAATAATCTTATAATCAAATTGTCTCACACACACACAAACATTCATTCATCAATTTTCTGAACCGCTTAATCCTAATTAAGGTCGCGCGGAGGCTGGCGCCCATGTCAGTCAACTCTGGGTGAGGGCAGAGTACACCCTGAACAGCTCGCCAGGCCATCGCAGGGCAGAAACACGCTGACGGCAATGCA
>JBCNYH010000003.1:6625397-6635892 GCA_039654325.1 Tandanus tandanus
ATTATTATTATTAGTAGTAGTAGTAGTAGTAGTAATAATAATAATAATAATAATAATAATAATAATAATAATAATAATAATAATATAAGCATTAGTAGAAGGAGAAGGAGGAGGAGCATACTTACATACTACATACTTGGGATATTTCAGCTAACGTAGATTTCACGAGCTCCACTCCCTCGGGTAAAACATACTGGCCTAAAATTAAAATAAATAAATAAATAAAAAAGGTTTTTGGTTCACTCATTGGAAATTATGAACAGGACTGAAAGAACAAACTTTTTTTTTTTTCATTTAACTTTTAAACATAACTCATTATTAACCTGATTTTTTTTTTACACATGATTCTTTATAGGCTACACTACCCATACAAAAGAGTTCACATTATGTTATTCTATGGTTGCACAGGTTTCCTCTCAGTTGCAAGGTGTGGGTGTGAGTATGAATGGTTGTGTGTGTCTTGCCCTGTGATGGTCTGGTGAGCTGTTCAGGGTGTACCCCTCCTTTGATTATGACAATGAATGAATAAGGAAATGCTCATAAAAATTAAAAAAATTGAACAGTGCATAAAGTAATGTAGTTTTTGTAACCTCTTATTAAATTGAATTCGTCCACCAGCAAGAAGGTCCTGGGTTCAAGTCCTGGGCTCAGCAAGGGCATTTCTGTATGGAGTTTGCATGTTGTGCCCATGCTTGCATACATTTCCTCCACGTACTTTGGTTTTCTCCCACAGTCAAAGGAGATGCACATTAAGCTAATTGGCTGTTCCAGATTGCCCCTATGTGTGAGTGTGAGGTTCAATTCAATTCAATATATATTGTAATATCATTGTTGTGTAAAACAACGAGATATCAGTTGAGCATCTTCATACTGGCATCAAGTTACAAAAGTTAAAGGAAAAAAAGTTACAAGATATAGTTAGTTAAACAATATACATAAAGAGTTATAAGATGAAAAAAAGTTATAGGATAGGAAGTGCAGTGATAAGAGTACAGTTCAGCAGCAGATGTAAAATGTCCATGACTCATTTAAAGTGCACCAGTGCAATATTCAAGTCCCATCTTCAGTGTGTAAAAGAATAGAGCCCAGGCAGTAAATTGAGGAGTGTGGAATGTGTGTGAGGGCTGCAGCAATGCAAAGTTATGTCACAGTTATTGCAGAGGAGGAGTGTGGTGTGTGATGATGATGAGTAGGGGGCAGAGAGAGGGGACACTGATCATTCAGTGCACTGTGCTACTGAGAGACTCAGCAACTGTCATGGTGTGTTTCCTCCAAATGGCTCTGGTTAACCCGAAATATCTGCCCCAAGGGTGTGTGTGTGTGTGTGTGTGTGTGTGTGTGTGTGCGCAAGAGAGAGTGTGTGTGTGTGTGTGTGTGTGCGCAAGAGAGTGTGTGTGTGTGTGTGTGTGTGTGTGTGTGTGTGTATGTGTGCTGGTGGGTGGAGCTGAGAGTCTGTGACGGCTGAGTTGGCTTTTGATCTTGGGTGTGTTTTTTTCCTCGTGGTCTGTACACTCCAGCTCTTTCAGGGATTGTAGCTTATTTTTATTAATATGGCACCTCTCAGATTCTTCTTAGTTCTGTATCTTTCAGCGTCTTTTATCCTCACAGGTAAGATTAAAGATTTGTGCTTTATGTTTCGTGTTTTTTCCCCTGCTGAAGTCTGTTTAATACTTTCATTCTTTACATTGAAATGAACGGAGGGTTTTTTTCTACACTGCATGGAACAAAGATCACATGACAGAGTGAAACACATTTAGTTGGCTTTTTAAGCTTCCTTACAAGCGACTGAAATTGCTTCATTTCCTTTCTCTGATACTCACATCATGAGATTACATTTAATAACCACAAAGACTTGGACGTTTTTACTCATTCAGGGTGCCAATAATTCTGTAGTTAACTGTAGAATAACAGTGGCCTTAATGCAATAGACAATTATATAATTCATAAGTTTATTCCAATAATCAACCTGGAAAAGAACGTAATTGATCAGATTAGTCGGAGATTTGTTGTGCTTCATCAGGAATTATTTTGATGTAATTTTTTTTAATGTAATTTTCTCAAAATCATTTATACCCTACAGAAGCCCTACATGCATTCACCTTTGTTTTCTCAAGATAATGGGATATTTATGTCGTTTTCTTGAGAAAACAAAGGTTGTTTTCTTGAGTTAACTAGTTTATTTCATTTGACTTCCCATAATGATGTTATTTATAACAAGGTATGAGTTATTTTAGCCTTTATCAGGACTTGATTGAACAGAAATGTGAAGTGGTAAACTATACACCTGCTCCTCTGATATGATGTTACCTATTTTTTTAATCTATACTGTGTTTTGTTATCTCTAGACCTCATATTAATTATATAATTATTACAGGAAATTTCCACATAAGATAATTATGTTACTGCTGCATGAACAATGAAAATGAGTTTAGCAGCTCTCTTTTTAGCAGCAATTATTAAAGTGCACATAAGACAACTAAGGTAAAAAATGGCAAAAAAGGAACCAGGAGACCAACATATCTTCTGATCCTTAGTTAAATGCATTATTCAGTGTGCCACTGGGTCAGATCTCCAAAATCTAATGGAGTCCTTTTTGCCCAACCCCCATCTCTGGTAGACATTTAATGAAAATCATCTCATAACTTCCTGAGTAATCCTGCTAACAAACAAGCACACAAGACTAACTGGCTGTTTCAAATTGCCCAAATTGATCAGGTTTCAGGCTCCAGCCTCTCCGCGACCCTAACAGGAAGGCCCTCACTAAGCCAGGGAGTCAAACCCAGGACCTTCTTACTCTGAGGCGGACGTGCTAACCACTACGCCACCATTTCGCCTGTTTTATTAGACATTGAATTACAAATACAAATCTCTGGTTCAATCTATATTTGTGAATAAAATCTTCAAAAGTAATCAAATCTGAGTATGGAAATGTGTGCTGGAGGGCGGGATACCTTTGCCTTTCCAGTTGCAAGCTGTCAGAACTGTAGCTATGGTCAGATTTTTAAAACAGTTGATGACACTGGTGGTATTTGATGACACTGGTAGGTTCATTCATCTGTTTGTGATATTTTTTTAATAAGGGGGTTGAAATTTAAGTGCACCATTTCTGACAGTCTGGGGGGAATTTAATGCCTAGATGAATTCAATCTGTATTCAATAAATCTGTTGGTTATTTAATCAGTGAAGAAACTTGTTGAGAATCCAATATGATCCAGACTATCATTCTGCAATACGTATCAGCCATATTTTTTTCTTGAATTTGTCCTGCAGATCAACAGCTGGTGATTGATCCCGCTGAACTCGTGGTGGAATATGGCACTAAGGCCTCAGCTAACTGTTCTACTACGAGGCCAAATGATGGAATGGGTTGGGAATCCATACTGGGACCAGTGGACATGCAGAAAAACATCCAGTTCCTCACCTGGACAGTGGACCATCTTACAGACTGGGATATAGAGCCATTGTGCTACATTAACTTTAAAAATGAACAATTTGATAAGAAACTCACAGTTACTGTTTACAGTTAGGTTGCTTTTTGTTTTTTATTATTTTGTGGTTGAGTGAATAAGGATGTGTTTGAATGTCCAAAGATACTGTTCCTTATGCTGGGTCTGAGTACATGGTATTTTTGACACCATGGCAGATTAGGTAATAAAGATGCCATAAATTTTTGCCATTTCTTGGTCAGGAGATTAGCAACTCTACAAATTTGACCCTGCAATCGTTGTTTCTTGACTTTGAATGCAGAAATTGTCAGTCATGGTTATCAAGGAATATTTCATAGGTGCTATCAAACGCCTATAAAAGTGAGGAAATACAAAATATATCTGACACGATAGGGATTTCTTTTAAGGGTTTTGTGGGGCATCCCAGATGCCACATTGTAGCTCTTTGATTATGTCACACTTTGAGGCCCAGATGTTGTTCCAGATGTTAATATGTGGCCCTGTTTTGAAATTTGTCAGCCACAACAAAATTGGACTGAATTTCTATAGTCTGATCACAGCATTGTTGCCTTCAAAAGCACTGCCATAAAGCTACTTGTTTTGAGACATAAAGCATAAAATTCAACCGTATAAAATGTGCCCAAATTTTATAACATGTACACTGTTAACTTTGTCTGCTCTGCTTAATCATCTGCATGCTATCATGATAAAAAAGATTATTCATCCAAATAATTTCTTAAACGTGGCTAGCAGAGAATGGATGGCTGCCATTTTAAGGCACTATGATTTTTCAGTATTAACAAGTGCAGTCGGAGAGCACAAACCTATGCAAACCCCCCCCCCAAAAAAACAACAGAACAAAACAAAAAAAACCCATTAAAACAAAGTAGTACCACCTAATGAGCCTGCTGTAACATCACACATTCTAAAATCCTATCCTGGAGAATTCTAGAGAATCTTTTTTAAAAATCCTGGATTCAGAATTTGATCTGAATCATCTCCAAAATATAATGGAGTCTTCTTTGTCTAAAGCCCTGCCTCTGGTAGAAATTTCATGAAAAACTTTTTGCATAATCCTTCTTAAGATCACATAAACATACCCAACACCATAACCTGTTTGGCAGAGATAAGTGTAATTTGTTTCACTATGTAACCACTGTTTTGTATCTAAGACATATTTCTGCTCCACAGAGATTCCAGATACACTGTCCATCAGTATGAAGGGTCGTTCAGGACCAGTGAAAGAGGGAGAAACCCGTTTACTTCAGTGCGACATTCTAAATGTTGCTCCTCTTCAGTACCTTAATGTCACATGGTACAAACAACAGTTTCCTATCAAGTCTACCTCCTTTAATGAAATCAGCGTCTACCCAGTAAACAAATCTACTGAACTCATGATTCAGCTCAGCAGAAATGATGATGGAACTGCCTTCTGGTGTGAAGCAAAGCTGGAACTGGGTCCTGAGGGACCACAGCCTCCTCCTGTAAAGAAATCGCAACCTCTCAGTATTACAATGCACTGTAAGTTTCTAAAATACAACCTGTACATATCACCACATACACTGTTGAAAATATTAGCACTCCAAATGAGAGTTTAGCACATGCAATATTAATTAATTAATTTAATCGCTTAATTCTACTGGGCTCGTGGGAGGGTGAAGCCTATCTCAGTCAACTCTGGGCGAAGGGTAGGTACACTTTGAACAGCTCACCAGTCCATCACAGGGAAACACAGACACAACCATTCACACTCACTTTTACACCACTACGGCAATATGGAACTGCCAATCAATCTAACGTGCATTTCTTTGGACTGTGGGAGGAAACCGAAAGAAATTCAGGTGAGCACAATAAAAACATGCAAACCCCACACAGAATCACCCTCACAGAGCCCAGGACTTGAACCCAGGACCTTATTGCTGTGAGGCGGAAGTGCTAACCACTATGCTACCGTGCCAGCCACATGCAGGAGTATTCAGGAAAATATTCATTCAGTCATTCATTCATTTTCTAAGCCGCTTAATCCTCATTTGGGTCGCGGGGAGGCTGGTTCCTTTCTCAGCCGACTCTGGGCGAAGGCGGGGTACACTCTGAACAGCTCGCCAGGCCATGACAGGGCAACACGTACAGATTTTTGAACTTCTAAATATCATTCGATATTCTGATGATGTTATGTACTGTAGATAATGAGATATTCAAAGTTTTCACAATCTGACATTGAGGAACCTCATTCTGAAATTGTTCCACAATTTGTAAATGCATGTTTTTATTTCATTTTTTTTTTTTTTTTTTTTTTTTGATTGGTGAACCTCTGCCCAGATGATTTTTTTATATTCAATCATATTACTGACGTTGCCAATTAACCAAATTAGATGCAAAACATGCTCTCCTGTATTATGTGAAGTTCTTATTGCACTGCTGTGTCTATGATCAAGGACCTTTTATTTCCCTATTTGTACGTGCTATAGATTCAGGACTTGTTAAACCAGTTATTTGCTAATGAATGTTTGTCTGTTTTATTTGTTTCCTTCAGACAAGCCAGTGTTCTCTAATAGTACAGAGGTCATAGAAAAGGACAATGGGGTGCTCATTTTAAACTGTACTGCTTCAGCAAACCCTTCTTCTGTGTACACCTGGGCTACACCATATCAGAAAACAGAACATTATTCAGGTTCTTCAATTTCTATTTCTGGTCCAGGAAACTACACTTGCATTGCATCAAACCAATATGGCAAGGCAAAGAAATTGTTCATCGTCAAATCGAAATGTGAGTGTCAAAGGTTTATTTTGTTCTCATTTAATGTTCATTCCATTCCTGTAATTACAGTTTTATATTTTTTGTATGAAATAAAAATTATAACATGGAGATTTCACTTCAGTTTGGGTACCTTAAGACAGTGTTTTTCAACCTTTTTTGAGCCACGGCACATGTTTTACATTGAACAAATCTTGCGGCACACCACAAATCAAAAATGTTACAAAATGACACTCTGTAGTTTAATACAGTGTATATAATCACAATATAGATTAAACTCACTCAGTGTGAAACCTGGGCCTGTTTAGATGAACACACACGAAGCTCTTCCTCAACGAGCATCTCGTGTACAGTGGCTTTGCAGGCAGGCGGTATTAACGTCTCTGCCACAGTGTGGGACTGTTTAGATTTAGCTTTAAGTTCAGCCACACACCAAGCACAACGGAGTCGGTGTCGTCACATCCCCGGTGAAAGTAAAGCCGAACAAAAGATGGCTTTCACTGTATCGCCTCGAGCTCACTGTCTGTGCTTTCTTTTGACCACCAACTCATATTAGGGACCTCATCTGGGTCAGAATTTTGTCCAGGGCCCAGTTCGGAGTTTGCACTTTTTTTCTTTTTAAAAACCTGCATGCATCACTACGGAGCCCCTAAAGGGATATGGGGAAAAAAATTACATGAAAAGTATCGCGTGCGCACGAGAAACCTCAGTTAACTGGTGCGCACACAACAGTTTCTCGTGCTCGCGAGATAGTTTCTCGTGCGCACGCGAAACTGTCTCGTGCTCACTAGAAACCTATCTTTTTTTTTTTTCCTCCATGTCCCTTTAGGGGCTCCGTACATCACTAATTCTCTTGTCTCTAAGAATAATTAAGGCAATTAAGCTACCTACTGCCACTCTCTGACATGGAAGAGTATTACATTACTCTGCCAGTCACTACACTCGACAATGGCCAATAGTAATTGGATAATTTCTCACGGTACACCTGACGATCTCTCATGGCACACTAGTGTGCCGCGGCACAGTGGTTGAAAATCACTGCCATAAGATGTGCATGTGACAGTTTTCTTACGTCACACTCTGAACTTGCACTACACTTCCCAGCATGCACCTCACTGAATGCTCAGAAATTTGACCATTGACAGATTAGCAGTACATACCAAGCGTTTGTTTTTTGTGTTCGCTGTCAGTGTTTTGACACTTGCCTGCCTTCCCATTTTTTGATTACTATTTTGCCTCTGACTGTCTGTCTGCCTGATTGATTGTACTCTGGCTGTTTTTTTGTTATGATTTTAAATTGTGTTTTTGGACTGTCTGACTGTGCTTTTACCAAAAGCCTAATTTTATTTGCATTTGTTTCCACCTTCATCTCTGCTGCAAGGCACTATGACAGTGCTTTGGTAAATTAATGTTATATATCAATCTGATATATCAGATTAACTTTACATTCAGCTTAATGAATCTACTATAGCATATTTATTTGTTATTTATTAATTCATTTGCCGAACTAAGTCCTGCTGGGGTCACGGGGAGGCTGGAGCTTACCTCAGCCAACTCTGGGTGAAGCCAATCCATTGAAGGGCCAGCACACTAATATGGGTGACTTTGGATTGTGGGAGGAAACCGGAGTACCCGGAGGAAACCCATGCAAACGGGGAGAACATGAAGATGTGCTAACCACTACACCACTGTACCGCCCCATATTCATTATAACTTAAAAATATACAACTTATCCCTTAAAAAAAAATTATAAAAACCTATTTCTCTGGTGAATCACTGTTTTTTTAACTTGAATTCTTCTGATTTTATTTCAAACATAACATACCTGTGCTTTTATTTCTAATATATTTTGCCTCTCACAGATTACAACCAAACCACTTTCTGGACTCTTCTGGGGATCGGATTATTCGTAGCTGTTGTTCTACTGATTGCAGGTTGCTACATCCAGAATATGCATACATCACGTGGGCAGTCTGCTAACCACAGTGATTCTGTAGCAGCTCAGAAAGAGGAAGGTGAAGAGTTGGTTGCTAAATAAGTTGTTTACAGACACCAATGTGTACTTTTATTACTGGTGATGTTGAACTGTTTTATATTATATTTTCTAATGTCAACACTAATACAGCATGGAAAGAAAAGAGATACGATTTAAAATCTCAGATATTCTTGATCTTTTATATTTTTATGTACCGTGCCAAATTGCAAAATATTTCATCCAAGGTTTAGATCACTGACTGTATAAACATTCACAGCACCCCTTCATTGACTCTCATTTTGTAGAAATCACATCTTCTCGGCCATATTATCAAATTTGCAATCAGGAAAATTCTTTGAACCTTAATCTGCTTTGGTAGATCTGGCCTCTTCTTTTATAGAAATGAATAAGACAAATACGGTTACATGTCCTCAGAAGTTTGGACTCCTGAAGTTAATTTACCAAGTTTTAGAACAGAAGAACTTTAAGAATAGGAGTCTTAACTTATTTTTTACTGAGAAACGCTATAAGCTTGGGGTTAATGTGTCTGTTGAACCATTGTTCTCATTTGTATTCAGTTCTAGATACTTATAAGCATTTCCCGTTTTCTGTTCCAGTTCACATTCAGGTTTTATGTAGATTATGTAGGTATATGTAGACCTAAATTAAGCAATGTCATATGAGCAAGAGTGCTGTTTTAGTGACTTTTAGGGCAGTTGTGGCTTAGTGGTTAAAGCGATGTGTTACTGATCTGAAGGTCAGTGGTTCAATCCCACTATCACCACTGTTGGGCCCTTGAGCAAAGCCCTTAACCCTCAATTGCTCAGTTGTATAAAACTAATAATTGTAAGTCGCTCTGGATAAGAGTAATGTAAATGTAGTGAAAATCACCAGGGTTGTGATTTGGCTGTACTTGAAGGTGTGGGTAATCAGGTTTCCAATCCTGAATGTAAAATTGCTTTTATGCAACAGTTTTATAAACAAGACTTTAGTACTGATAAATTATTAAGAAAGCAATTGGCACATTTTGCACAGGGTGGACAAATATTTAGTTTCATATATCAATGAAAATAATATTTAACGAAAGTATTTGGAGAGAGCAAACCTCCACCAAGCTGAGAAAAAAGTGGGCATGCTGTAACTCCCGGATCCAGTATTTTATGGGAATCATTGCCAAAATTTACATTTGGCAGAAATTTAAATAAAAATCCAAATTTTCTGCATAACCCTGCTAACAAACAAACAAACACACAAACTGAAGGTAAAATGTAATGTCATTCGTAAAGGTAACAGTATATACTATATTGCCAAAAGTATTCACTTAAAGTGGAAGCGAATGGTAACGACAGCAACTGAGCCACGAAGTGGTAGGTCACATAAAATGACAGCGGGGTCAGCGGATGAACAGTGCGTATAGAGCTTCATGGAATGGGTTCCCATATCCGAGCAGCTGCATCCAAGCCATACAAGTGCAATGCAAAGCGTCGGATGCAGTGGTGTAAAGTACGCCGTCACTGGACTCTAGAGCAGTGGAGATGCGTGCTCTGGAGTGACGAGTCACGCTTCTCCATCTGGCAATCTAATGGATAGTCTGGGTTTGGCGGCTGCCAGGAGAACGGTAGGCTACTTGTCTGACTGCATTATGCCAAGTGTAAAGTTTGGTGGAGGGGGGATTATGGTGTGGGGTTGTTTTTTCAGGAGCTGGGATTGGCTCCTTAGATCCAATGAAAGGAACTCTGAATGCTTTAGCATACCAAGAGATTTTGGACAATTTCATGCTCCCAACTTTGTGGGAACAGTTTGGGAATGGCCCCTTCCTGTTCCAACATGACTGCGCACCAGTGCACAAAGCAACGTCCATAAAGACATGGATGGGCGAGTTTGGTGTGGAAGAACTTAACTGGCCTGCACAGAGTCCTGACCTCAACCCGATAGAACACCTTTGGGATGAATTAGAGCGGAGACTGTGAGTCAGGCCTTCTCGTCCAACATCAGTGTCTGACCTCACAAATGCACTTCTGGAAGAATGGTCAGAAATTCCCACAAACACACTCCTAAACCTTGTGGAAAGCTTGCCCAGAAAAGTTGAAGCTGTTATAGCTGCAAAGGCTGGGCCAACGTCATATTAAACCCTCTAGATTAAGAATGGGATGTGACTTAGGTTCATATACATGTGAAGGCAGATGAGCAAATACTTTTGGCAAACAGTATATATAGTGGGGTTATGGAACTGAATAGAAAAACAATTCTGTAAGTTTTTTGGAATATACTGTATTTTTCATAACTGAATATGATATGTGTGTGTATGTGTGTATATAT
>JBCNYH010000003.1:6710420-6727830 GCA_039654325.1 Tandanus tandanus
GAGTGTCTTGATCCCCTTCCACATATTCCTGGTGTTGTTATCGTCGAAGTGCTCCTCAATGAGTTGTTTATATTTGCGCTTAGTAGAGTCAAAACAATCCTGCAGAGCTGCGGTGGCTTCCTCAGTCCACACCTGACCTGTTTTAACTGCTGGTCTTTCGCTACAGCTTTTAGGTTTATAAGCAGGAATCAGGGACAAAGAGAGATGATCTGAGAGTCCGAGATGTGGCGGGGGGGGGTGGCTTTATAAGCATCTGGAATGTTGGTGTAGACCTGGTCCAGCGAGTTTTTCCCTCATCGGAAAACTCACATTTTTGTAGAATCTAGGCAGGACAGACGTCAGGTTTGCATGATTAAAGTCTCCCTAAGTCCCCCCTAAGTGAATTAAAGCGCAGTTTTAACTCATCCATCTTGTTGTTGAGTTTGATTTGGTTGATTGTCGTATGTGGAGCAGTAATTGTCCAAAACCATGAGCAGCTCGGCCCTGTTATACTGCACATGTGCAGGTGCCAGGGACTGAGCACGGAAAAGAAAAGTAGAGTATACAACATAAAGAAAATCAAAAACGAAGAGTGCCAGGCAGCTGCAAGTACCTGCGCCGCCATCTTGTCGGCCAAATAAATAAATAAATAAAAGTGAATTTTCAAACAACTGTTCATAAAATTATTTAAACATAAACTACAGTTTGTACAATTACACAAGAATAAAAGAACCTCATAACTTAGTTTATGTGAAATACAGTATATTTGTATGTGTGACCCACTGCAGCATAATACGGATTAAGTCGCGAGGTCGTGTTTTGAGTAAGAGCCAAAGTAAGTTGAAAATGGCGTACCTGGACGAAAATGCGATATCGCCAAAAAATACATCCTTCAAAGCATAATCTTCAACATCACCAAGTTCAAATATCTATAAACACAATCTATCCACGATAAAATACTTCTATAAGAAAGGGTTCCGTGTCCACATTGTTGTAAACCAATAGAAATCTCCACTTATTTTACTGATTTTCAAACTGCTTTTGTGGTTGCTCAGAGTATTTCCTTATTATCCAAATTCACTACCAGAATCCTCTCCCTACTTACAGAATCCCAGAAGGATTCCCCCGAATCATATAACGCTAAACCAATGAGAAGCCTCTACCCAGACATGACTCGGTGTAAATAGAATTTATCTGTCGCTAGGAAGACGCTACGAAGATCGCTCTGATTGGTGGCGAGCCGGATTCATGTAGTGTTTGGATGTTGGGGAGTTTCAGATGCGGACGTTCAGAAACTGGTTCTGTAACTGTAATTACTATTTTCTGTAAAGTAGCATTTCCTGATTAGCCACAAACAAAGTGATGTAACTCAGTCCATTTTCATCTATAATCATGTTTTACACCTCATTCTGAAGCAGATTATATTCTCTCTCCACATATAGCAATATCGCAGTGTCTCACATTTCCTTCTTAATCCGTATTACGCTGGAGTGGGTCACATATATTTATGTTGGACTCCGTCAAGGCTGCCCTTTGTCACCAGTTCCTTATATTTTTAGGAACACAATTTCTCTGTATCATTTCCTTTTCTCATTACTGTCATGTACACATCTTTATTATATTTTGTAAATTATTGGCACACTGCTTGATCGAATCTGTTCTGTTCCTGTAGATCAGTGCAGTGCGTCTCCCACGAGAACCCAATAACCCAGAGCGACTGAAGGGCTTTGGCTATGCGGAATTTGATGATGTGGAGTCTTTGCTTAGTGCTCTCAATCTCAATGAGGAGGTGAAGCTTTTCCTTCTGGTGCTGTGCTGTATAATTATTCTTCTTGAAAAACACTAGTAAGACATGAAAGGTTGGCCAACATGAATACAAGTCCAAATTTAAGTGTTATCTACCCTGTTTAATTTGTGCTCTTTAATTTATTTATAGAATAATGTTTTGTTGTTCTGGACTAGCCCACCTGATGATGATTTTTCTTTTTGTTCTTCCTTTTCCTGTTCTGTAGAATTTAGGAAATCGTCGAATCCGTGTGGACATTGCAGATCAGTCCAACGAGAAAGGTGTGTTTAATTACTATGTTCTGTTTACATGTCTCTGCTGCTTAGAGGTGAAAGTCAAGCTTGATCTTTACTAACCATATTAAAGGCCTAAAATTAGTATAGCCTTAAGAATAAAAACCAATTATTTAAATTATGAAGACATTAAAAGACATTGTTTTCCAGAGAGGGATGACCGTTCAATGTCGGGTCGAGACCGTAATCGTAGCAGCGACATGGGACCAGATAAAACCGACTCAGACTGGCGAGCAAGGCCAACTGTCGACGCGGACGAAGGGCCACGCCGAGACGATGCCTATGGAGAACGTGAGCAATTCTATTTTGTTTGTTTAACTGAGTTCTGTTTTAGTTGCATAATATTGTACTGTACTGTAGTCCTTTAGATGAGAACTGTTTGTCATTTTTCTTGTTGTAACTGTTGACTTTATGTAGAGCAGCAAAAGACTTTGTTGACGTAGTATATCAAACTGAATGCTAATTCTCTGTGAATTTTAGGATCCCGAGATCGCTACGACTCAGACAGGTTCCGCGATGGTCCACGGCGGGACAGCGACCGTTTCGACAGTGGCAGAGACAGATACCGGGAACGATATGATGACCGGGACCGCAGAGACTACGACAGAGGTGCAGCAGCACTAATATTTCATCCATATTTGAGTTGTATATTTTTAGGCAGGAGCAAAAACAAGATCACGCCAAGCACCAAGAAACTCAACTGTAGCATGCTCACAGATTTCATGATTATACCCCGTAACCCGTCTGTGTATGTGTTAACCATCACCTAATCGCTATCAGTCCCATATTTTACGTACTATTTTCCTACTTCTTGCACGCTGATTGCTGGTTTCAGTTTAATTGTGTGATCAGCTTTTATCCGTTGCCTATTTCATTAGCTCCCACAGACACCAAAGGTGAGAGGAGCAGGAGATGGAAATGGGTTCTGTACATCCGTCTGTGCAGTTTTTTTAATGTGATAACTTTGAAAGGAAATGACACAAAATCACCAAATTTGGTGGACAAATGCCCCGCAGGAGGGTTGAATATGGGTAACCTTGAGCTTGTTTCAAGATTCTATATTGAACTTGTCAAATATTGTCGGTGCGATAACTTTAAAAGGAAATGATCTAGGGTCACCAAATTTGTTGGATGGGTTTCATCAGGAAGGTCTCACTTGGGATTGTATATGCGTGCCCTTAACCTTGTTTCAAGGTCACAGCAGTTAAGTTGCCTATAGAGCTATAGAGCTTAAGTTTCTGTAGAGCTGTAGAAATGGGTTTTGGCTGTCCATATCACTTGTTACTTGTAACTTTTGAAGGAAAATACATAGGATTACCAAATTTGATGTGTGGGTCCCCCTCAGGGGTGAATAGGGTGGGATTGTATATGGGTCATCTAGACCTTGTTTCAAGGACACTTCTTATATATTGTACTTAAATGGTCCTGCCGGTAAGAGCATATGGATCCTTCAGGGCTATTTTTGTATGTTAGATGTGAAAATAGAAACATGAGTATTCTGAATTTAAATAAAGCTTATTTTTCCAGAGGTAACTTTCAAATCGTTTTTTTTACCCTGCGGTATGATCATATGAACAGTAATCCATGCATGCAGTAATAAGTGTAGGATTAAGTGTATTTTATGTGTTAGGTTATGACTCTCGCGGAGGGGGACGTCGTTCTTTCGGCAGTGGTTTCCGGCGGGACTACGACGACCGCCGGGATGACTACCGTGGCAGCGGAGATCGATATGGCGATCGCTATGGAGATCGCTACGGTGATCGGGATGACCGATCTGAGAGACGGGATGAGAGACGCGAGGACAGAGGTGAGACTTGTATCCTTGCGTCTGTGGAATCAAAAGCTCCTGTGAATTTTGTTCATTTACTGAAGGATTATATGAGCGCGAATGTGTTATTGTGAATGTGTCTGCTCATTCTTTATGTACTGAAGATAAGGTGATTAGTGAAGTTTATCTGCTTGAGCTCTACTGAACTGTTTTTTACTATTGAATTGTATTGTCTGGTGTTGGTAATGGGACTGTGTGTGTTACGTTTTATGGTGAGAGAGAGTAATGATTTTGACTTGATTTGCTCAGGTCCTCCTCAAAGACCCAAGTTGAACCTGAAACCACGCAGTGTTCCAAAGGAGGAGGACAAGAGCAGCGCCCCCTCAGCTACCTCGAGTCGAACAGCTTCCATCTTCGGAGGGGCCAAACCGGTGGACACGGCTTCTAAGGAGCGGGAGGTAGAGGAGAGACTGAAGAAAGAGCAGGAGAGGCTGCAGAGACAGCTGGAGGAGGAAAAGGGGAGAGGACCTGAACGCAAGCCTAGGGAGAGGTAAACTTTCCATCAAACAAATGTCCTTGGGGGTCTGGGTTGAATTTGATTTTGCAAAACAGGGCAAGATCATTCAGTAACATATATAACTATATATGTTCTGTTCCAACGAGGCAAGATGACGGCAATAATAACAGTATACAGATATTAAACTAATAAATCATATAAACTATTGAACTAAAATTAGGCACATCTGCACATAATACTACATTTACAGTATTTTCATTTATATACATCTGACAGGCGTCTGCTCGTTTACATGAATGCATGGTACATGTCCCCGTGCATTTATTGTTTGTCGCTCTTGCCCCACTCTTCGCAGTACAATGGCACCTCCCGGGTGAGGATTTATGACTTTTTTTTGTTGATGTCGCCTAGTCGAGGGAATTACAGCTGTTTTTAGTTGATTGCACGTCAGGCATCATAATATGATGTGCCAGTCTGGTAATCTCGCCATGGCACAGTGAGCAAAGGTCAGATTATTAACAGAAGTGAGCAGCACCTGGTAGATTTTGACGTCGAAGCAAAAAGAAAAGCGACGATTGGTTGTTGAGAAACGAGGTCAAATGTATTGTCCAACCACGAGCAACTTTATATGTGGGTTCTCCTGTAACAGAGATCGTATTCATAGTTCTTCAGTAAAATGTTCCTTCTATCCTGCTTAGGTTTTGTAAGTTTCTGACTTCAAGTTATTGTCGAACTTCGCCACGATATTAAGAGCTAATTTTAGCATGTCGACCCGTTTGCTAGATGAGGGACTCCGTCGGTCTGCCTTTTTTAATGTGTTTTATCAGGGATGTGTGCTGCAGACCCCACACACACACACACACACACACACACGATGGATTTCTATATTTGTCTGTTAATGCAGGTATGGAGACGTTTGTGTTTCTTAAATACTATTAAAATATGAATAGTATTAAATTGAGATTATATTCTGTATTAAAGCAGCCTATGCTTTTAAAAAGTTGTATATGGAGCTGCTTTATAAATGTATTTGCATATTAATGCATATGTTAATTTCAGTACAGGAGAATAACTAAAATACTGCATTTTGGACTTCAGATTATTATTAATTTGATCTCAGACATTTTATTTCATTAGATGTAATTTTCTTAAAATATTTTAAGTTATTTTGTGTAATTATGTGTTCACTTAACCCTCGATTTCCCGTACCCCTATTTCCCGGATTTTGGATTTCCCGTACAAAATCCGGCGCAGGACGTTATTTGGTACTGCCGGAAAAATGCTTGGACAAGTACGGGAACCGATGATGGAAGTCCGTGTCCCACGAAAATGAAGCAGCAAAGGGGCACGAAATAATGTCGGATGAACAGAGAGTGGCATCAGTGACGGAGAGCGAAGTGAAAGTGAAAGTGAGGACAGTGACGACGAGCCGGAACCCACATTTAAAACGAATGTGATAAAAGCATGTGCTGATTCGCTCCTTAAGTTTGAGGAAACACAATATTGTGTACTGAGTGTCGGATAAGTGTGTAAAAGTCCGGGACTGCTGCTGAATAATGGTGATTGCCGGATCGATTATGGTAAATGTCCGGGTAAGGGTAGAGACCCCGGACATTAGCGATTGCCAGACTTTTGAGGTTCCCGGACGAAGTGTATTTTATTTTATTGTATAATATAATTTTGTATTATTTGAGATGCACTTCAAAAAAAAAAAAAAAAAAAAGGGCAGCACCCTTGACCGCTGCCCATTTTCGTCCTTTTTCTTCTAAGCCTGTTCTCATCCCTGTAATGAAGGTGGTACTAGCAACACCGTGTTTTGATGTGTATAGACGTGTGGTGTATGCAAGTTTTTAGTAAGTTTGGGTTTAATTCCCCTTGAACCTGAAAAATCTACCTAAGACTGCAGGATTTATTATTATATCGTGAGTAAACTTGCATTTATTGACATGGATTATTTTTTTTTTATTTTATTAAAGGGTAATCTACCCTACTCTAGAAATAATTTTCATCCAAAACAGTTATCTTGCACATAAACAACCCAACACAAGTGAAAACAGAACCTTCCGGTGGAGGTAATTAGAATAAAGTCGGGTAACAATAATAAAATGCCCCGTTAAGACTGGGTGAGGGTGGGGAGATGGTAACTAGCCTATTTTGCAATACAGATATTTACAATCACTGGACACTTTATTAGGAACACTACACTAATCCTCAGTATATTTACATATTAGAAAAAACTAAATATTGTTAGTCGGACTAAAACTGGACTTTTAAAATACATGTTTAATGTGTTAGTCTGAGTGAAATTGTTCTAAATTGACTCTCAAAGCTGGACTAACTGTTAGATATCTCGATCATATTCAAGCTTTTCTCTGCATGTTACCGTTCAAAGAGACTCAAACTGGACTTGGCACTCTGCGCATGCTCCTCAGATCTGGACACAGACTGTGGCCCGGAATTAACACGAGAAAATAGGACCCGGGTTTAAAAAGGTTTTCTTTTAGAAGCACTTGGTTATGAGAATTTTAGTTCAAAATATGTCCAGTAGATGGCAGCAACTCGACACCCTGAACTTGTTCTGCAAAATACGAAATATCTCCAAAACATTCAGATGCTTCTTGTGCTATTTTCAGATACTGCAGGTCTGGAATGTGAACTGTCTGATGCCTTGACCTGCTGTCCACTGTTTGTCCACACCTACTGTATGGGTATAGCAGGGTTATATAGACTGTTAATCATGTGTTGTTTTCATCCCCGTGTGGGGTTTTAAGCTTTTTGCCTGCAGAGAAGAAACTCGGCTCAGTTATATTTTGTCTGCATGTCTGGTGGTTAAGTAAGATCCACAGTATTGAACTACGTCTTTGTTTTAAAATTACTTCTCTAGATGTATTAACTTGATTGTTTCCAGTGAATTAAGCCGTACAGTATAAAGAATAATCAAAAAATGTGGAATGAATATATGAATTATGCAATTAAGGATACGGAAGCAATTAAATAGGAAATGAAGCTCATTTAATTCTCTTTTTTCATTTATTCACTTTCAGACATCCCAGCTGGCGAAGTGATGATCAAGCAACAGAACGCTCACGAACAGGAAGCGAGTCATCACAGCCAGGAACCACCACAAGCCGAGGTGTGTTTATTATTGCAAATGATCTGATAGTAAATTAGAATTATTATTGTGATTGTTATTTCAGTTATTACTATTATTACTGCTACTAGAAACGAAACTCACTCCTCATGTTCCAGGCTCAAGGCGCCGAGAAAGCGAGCGCTCTCTGGAGAACGAGGTTTTCAGCGGGCGTGAAGATGAGCCACCCTCTCCAGGAGGCCAGGCCTCATCTAAGCAGGATGTGCTTCCCCTGAAGGTGGTCCCAGCTCCACCCCCTAAAGAGAATGCTTGGGTGAAGAGAAGTGCCATGAGCAGTGGTTCCAGTGAGCATGAGGTGAAAGCTGGTCCTCCCAAAAGGTCAGAGTCCGAATGCATTTGTGTCTGAATATATATTATATCCCTGTTTCTCTAAGGTCTCAAGCATTCCACCCTGTGTTCAGCAGAAATTTCAGCCCAAGCACTTAGTTGAAGTTTAATATAACGATTTAGGCACTGTGTCAAAGCGAAGCTCCCCATAAGGTCGTAGTGATGTTTCCTAATTATAGCTCTGAATGCTATTGTAGACAACGAGAACCAAAAAAATCATTCCGACAAGTATATTGAGGTAAAAGTATGAATAATAAACAAAAACACTGAAAATACCAATTTTTCAGAAAAATTGAAAGGTGTTGCAAATTTAATTTTTTTGACTTTTGCAGAGCATGAATGAACTTCAGACTATATGGAACGGTTTAGCGAGTGAAGAATCACTGTATTTTTTTAATTTCTTCACTCGCTAAACCGTTCCATATAGTCTGAAGTTCATTCATGCTCTGCAAAAGTCAAAAAAATAAAATGTTTCAGGTTTTCTGTTGTTTTTGTTTATTAGCCATACTTTTATCTCAATATACTTGTCAGAATTATTTTTTTTTTTTTTTGCTTCTCATTGTTCAGTACATTTTCACCAAAAAATTATAGAGAAGTAATTTTTTACTACTTTTTATTAGGAGCCCTTTTACACAAAAGTGGTGGTGAATAATCTTCACTGCACACGACTGTATTTTTTATATATATATATATATATATATATATACGCAGTGTGTGTATAAAAAAAATACTTGAATCAGAATTTTGAGCTCTGCAAGGGTAGTTACACGCGTTTCTTTTCTGTCAAAAAAAAAAATAAGTCTGTCATTAAATTATGAAGATAAATTATTTTAACCTTTATATTAAATAATTTTCATTTAATTTATTGTTTGGACGTTTTTCAGTCACAAGAACTATGATGTGTTTTACTCTCATAGCATGCTTCACTATGCTCTCTCTCGCTCTCTCTCTCTCCCTGCCTCGCATGCGCGCTCTCTCTCTCACACACGCACTTTCTGTTTTAAAATCAAGTCCAAGGTTATTGTAAGGTGCTCCGCTATAAACTAATTTTAAGTTGTAGTTTGGAAGCTTTTCAGTAAAAAGGAAAACAACTTTTAAAAGTTTTTAACGAACAAAAAACTGCTTTATTACAGTATGTTATAAATAGACCTATTTCACAGTCCTTGACAACCGTCGTCAAGTAACTCAGTGATGCATAACAGCCAAACAAAAACTATTAACATGCTGTAGCAATTTTTTTAAATTATGGAACAATAGCAAACAAATATTTGGTGAGAGAGAATTATATTCAATAAATACATTTTCTGGAGATTTTTTGCGTTTTACTTTTGGAGGCACGTTTAATTATGATAGATTTTAAAAATGCCAGTATTTCCAGTGTTGTCTCTGAGTTTGACTGCAGTCATTTTTGCTCTGTCTGATTCCAGTTCTACGAGCTCAGCGGATGAGAGCGTTCCCCAGAAAGGCAAAGGTGAGATCAAAAGTTATGAGAAAAATGGTTGAACCAACCATGAAAGAGCATAATTATGGATGATAATGTACATTAAATGGCCAAAACACCTGCCCATCACACCCATATGTGGGCCTTTCCTAAAATTGTTGTCACAGAGTTTAAGGCACATGATTGTCTAGAATGTCTTTTAGTGATGTAACAATAACCCCTAAACTTAAATAACTCCCAATCCCCATCCCTACCCCTTCGTTCTGCTTGGTCCTGTGTAGGATTGCTCACTCTTATTGGGGATCGAAGGGGTAATCGCCAGGTGGCCCTCAAAGTGGTAGAAGAAAATTCCCAGAATGTTTTGTGAGCAGAGTTAATAGAACCTGCAACATGGCTACTGGTGCTGGAAAAGAAGCTGCAGTATGTTTTTGCAAATTATATTATCATCTGACTAAATGTTTAAATCTGTTTAAATATCTTAGTTTAATATACACTGCAAGGACCAAAAAAAGTCCCACACTCTAATATGTTGTTGGAATGCATTAAAAACAGAATGCAGTGATTTGCCTATCTCATAAACCCATATTTTATTCACAACATAGAAAACAAAGTGGCATTTTACTAATTTATTAATAAAATATCAGCTCATTTAGAATTCGATTGCACAAGGGACAAGGCCGAAAATCAATATTGGATGTCCATAATCAGCACTGTTTTTAAAAACAGGCATGATTCTCTCATACAAATCATTGCATGGGCTCAGGAACACCTCCAGAAATTAATGTCTGTAAATACTGTTTGCTGTGCCATCCACAAATGCAGATTAAAGCTTTATCATGCAGAGAAGACATGAAACCATGATACTGCTGATGAATCTCTGGGGCAACATGGGAAATTGTTCTGTGGTCATCATTAGCATATTCCGCTTAATCCGTTGTCGTGTCACGGGGGGAGCAGCTTAAGCAGTGAGGTCCAGACATTCCTCAACTGGCTCCTCTCAATGCGAAGGAGCAGCGGTTCTACTCCGAGCTCCTTCCGGATGGCTGAGCTTCTCACCCTATCTCTGAGGGAGAGCCCTGCCACCCTGCAAAGGAAGCTCATTTCAGCTGCCTGTATCCGCAATCTTGTTTTTTCAGTCACTACCTAAAGCTTGTGACCATAGTTGAGGTACGTAGATCGACTGGTGAATAGAGAGCTTTGCCTTTCAGCTCAGCTCCCTCTTCACCACGACGGACCGGTACAAGCTCTGCTTTGCAGCAGAGACTGCACCGATCCGCCTGTCGATCTCCCGCTTCATCTTTTCCTCACTCGTAAACAAGACCCCGAGATACTTAAACTCCTCCACTTGGGGCAGGACCTCACTCCAGACCCGGAGGGTGCATTCCACCGTTTTCCGGCTAAGAACCATGGCCTCGGACTTGGAGGTGCTGATTCTCATTCCGGCCGCTTCGCACTCAGCTGCGAATCGCTTCAATGAGAACTGGAGGTCCCGGCTTGATGAAGCCAAAAGGACAAATTCTGCAAAAAGCAGAGACGAGATCCTATGGTCACCACACCAGAACCCCTCAATGCCTCGGCTGCGCCTAGAAATTCTGTCCATAAAAATTATGAACAGAACCTGTCATAAAGGACAGCCTTGGCGGACTCCAACCCTCACCAGAAACAAATTCGACCTGTTGTTACCAATCTGGACCAAGCTCTGGCTCCGGTGGTACAGAAACCTAATGGCCGTACACCGTACTCCCGCTGCATACCCCACAAGATTGCCCGAGGGACATGGCCGAAAGCCTTCCCTAAATCCACAAAGCACATGTGGACAGATTGGGCAAACTCCCATGCCCTTTCCAGGATCCTATAGAGTGTATAGAGCTGGTCGAGAGTCCTGCGGCCAAGACAAAAACCACATTGTTCTTCCTGAATTCGAGGTTCAACTATCGGTCGGATCCTCCTCCTCAGTATTCCTGCATAGACTTTACCGGGTAGGCTGAGGAATGTGATTACACGATTGTTGGAACACACCCTCCGGTCCCACTTTTTTAAAAGGGGAACTACCACCCCGTTTTGCCAATCCAAAGGTACGGCCCCCAATGACCACGCTGTGTTGCGGAGACGTGTCAACCAAGACAGTCCTACGACATCCAGAGCCCTGAGATATTCAGGGCGGATCTCATCCACCCCCGGAGCGCGACCACCTAGGGGCTTTTTGACTACCTCGGAAGCCTCAGCCCCAGCAATGGGCGGGCCCCCACCTGAACCCCCAGGGTCTTCCTTCTCCACAGAGTGTGTTGTTGGGATGGAGGAGGTCCTCAAAGTATTCCTTCCACCTCTAGCACACCCCTAAAGACTCCAAAAGCGTTGCTCGTTAAAAAAATAATATATATATTTAAACTTTATTTTTAAGTGCACAGTTTTGTTGGTTTTTTTTTTTAATAAGGAACACAACACAAACCAAACAGTACAGAACATTCATGACACCAAGGAAGACGAATCATAATGTATCAGAGAAAAGAGAAACAATAATCTTGGGTTACAATAATTCATGAATGAGAGGTGAACAGGGAGCCACCCATCAGGTGGGGGGATTCCCTCCAATGTAAGTCCATCCAGTCTACATAGGGAGCAAGACATATGTCGTACGACTGAGTCAAAGGCAGGAAATTATAAGCACAGTCCATATGCACTGATGACAAAATGGGAGTTTTATTATTATGAATAATATTAACAACAAATAAATAAAATAGCAATACGAAAGGAACTGGTCTGTACCGCTTTTCCACTTGCATACAAAAGCCATTTCAACCAATACTCCTGGGCTTTATTAACACAGAATCTTGGGGAGAAGGTCAGCATTTCCATTTTATATATTTCGTTTACAGTGGCTGTCAACTCTTCCACCGCCGGTGGATTTCTGTTCAGCCATTCTCTTGTTATTGATTTCTTGCTGGCTGCCAGTAATATTTTAAAACGAAACTTGTTCAAAGAATTGCGATCCGATGGTAGATTACACAGATGAACAGTTTAAAAATTATTTTTAATTTCGAAACCATAAGTTAGTTTTATTTCTTAAATAGAGAAATCGTTTGTTGAAAAAAAAAAAAAAAAAAAAAAAAAAAAAAAAAGACAGATAATTTGTTAAGGTGTTCACAGGGCTCAGTGGAGTTATGATGAAAATTGATATCTTTCTATGAGGAATAAATCAGAATCTATTCTCTTTCCCATGCGACCGTGTTTTCAGACAATGATATGGTGAGTTCTTATAAATGTTTAGTGATATAACACCGGGTAATATGTGGTGTGTTGGAATCAACTTTATTGTTCACTTTTGTCTCTGATAGGAGGAGTGAGGTATCTCACTACGGGACGGTCTGCTTCACCCTGTCCCATGGAAGCAAACAATGAAAGAATAAGCAATTATCGAATGAGGCCAAGTATTAAATGGAGAATTATTCAGTCATGTGGTTATCTGCAGAGAACATTTACAGCATTTGGCAGACGCTGTTATCCAGAGCGACTTACACTTATCATTTTTATACAACTGAGCAATTGAGGGTTAAGGGCCCAACAGTGGTGATAGCGGGGATTGAACCGCTGACCTTCGGATCAGTAACCCATCGCCTTAACCACTAAGCCACCACTGCCTGAACGTCTAATTCTCTGTTGTACGTACGAAAGCCATTTTCACAGTAGACAGTCATGTTATGTTGTGCCAGTTATGCAGTTATCATTCTACTTATTCAACATTCATTCAACTCCTTCATCTTACATGGCAACAAGGCAATAATTTAGTTATCCCATGGCAGTGACCAGAATTATTCAGTGGCTTTCCACCAATCAGAAATGAGAGTCTCTTAAATGTATAATTTCATTTATTCAGTCTTGATAAGCCCACCTCTTCCTCACTCTATTGAAACAGGGTGATCTCGTTATAGTCAGTGTTACACCATCATACGATTAGTGCAAATAATCACTCATTTTCCTGACTATGATTAATTGCCTTAATAGTTAAATAAGTGTGTTTGTGTGTGTATGCTTGTGTGCCCTTGTTCATTTTAAAAACTCCTATTCTAATTGGCTTTTTGCAATTCTTAACGCATTCGTGAAGTCACTGCTTCAGTATCTTCTGATGGCTCTCTAACTTGGTTGTACATCTCTCATCTTCATGGAGTTGGGTACTGAAACAAACACTTAAAAGAGACTAAATGTCAAACAAGATTCAAAATTGGATTGTCCCCTGTTTTACAGAATTTATGGGGTATATAGACTTGACTGGATGGTACAAGTATTTCACAGCGTATATACAGAATACTAAGTTGTTACCACAAGACAAAGAAATTACACTGTTTTGCACTGAATGTTACCTGCTGTGTTTAAGTATTTCAGCAGTAGCAGTCTGTTAGTGCAAAGACTATTAGTGCAGCCCACTACAGGTAACTAAGGGTAACTGCACATTGTCTATACATGCAAACTCTCCTTGCAGATGAGAACAGGGAAGAAGGTCTTCGACGGGGCCGAGGGGGGGCCACAGCTCTGACAGCAGGGAGAGACCAGTGCAGGGAAACAGACAGGTTAGCCTCTACTGAGTAGAATTTTGGCCATGGGACAAGCAGAACAAGAGTCCATTTGCAGCTGCACTTAAATTTCAAATAAATACATAAAAAAACTGTTTTCATGTAGCTTTACAGTTACCATGTTTTGTAATTTTATATCCACTATTACCAGCATTATTAAATTGTTCTGCATTGTGTGCTGCATCTAAGCCTTAATTTATTTCACTTAAAAATGTATCTCAGGGGACCTTTGGGCTGTATCTGAAATGGTTTATCCCTGACGTACATTGAACCACCCAGCCTTTAGTATGTCAAGTAAAATCCTCAAGAAAAAGGTTTTAGCCTTCAGACTTAGTGTGGTTTACATGCATGCCAGAGAACACTGTTTCAGTCTGTTCTACGTTGCTTGTAGAAAGGACGTCAGAAGAGACCGAGATCTCAGACCAGCACCAGGGCCAAAGAAATGTGAGGAATCTCCAAGTCCTGTGAGTGACCGTACTCTAAGGCACTTTCTCTGGGTGTGACCCCCTGTCCCATATCCCTGTATTCGTGGCGCAGCACATTAAAGGTTTCCCCTCCGTCTCTCATTCTCGGGCGACCACCATCCGCCATTGATGAAAACACCATCCAGCAAGTGGAGGCCACCATGTACATTTATGGCATTTGTCAGACACCCTTATCCAGAGCGATTACATTTAGCTAATTTATATAACTGAGCAATTAAATGTAAAGTGCCTTGCTCGAGAGCCCAACAGTGGCAGCTTGGTGGTACTGGGGCTTGAACCCCCAGCCTACTGATCAGTGACCCAGAGCCGTAATCACTGAGCCACCTCTGCCCCCACTCCCCCCACCATTTTGGAGGATTGCCACATAACCATTTGCCAACTAGCCAAAGCTGTCAAGTTCAGTGTGGGGTCTGGGAGATGAACAAAATTATCCATGACCATTTGCAAATGCAGAAGTTGTCTGCATGATGGATCCCCCCTGGATCTTTTGCCCATGTGCCAAGAAAACCAGGAGGACTTCTGCGACAGACTGATTATGCAGGATGAAACATGGGTCCATCACTATACCCATTCAAAGCAATGAAAGCATTACGATTCACCACCTCCAAAAGAAGGCGAAAAAGACCCTCGGCGCACAAGGTCATGTTCATGGTCTTCTGGGATCAGCATGAAATAGTGATGATGGATTTCCTGGCAAAGGGTACCACAATTACCAGGACATTCTGCGTTTCACTGCTGCAGAAACTATGGAAGGCCATCAAAACCAAGAGGTGTGGCATGATGACCAAAGGTCTCCACCTCCTGCAAGACACCACCCCGGTTCACAACTAGCACAGATAGAAGCACAGTCCTGCAACTATAAAATTCTTCCTCTACCTGATTACTCTCCCGACCTTGCACCATCTGACCTCCACATCTTTAAAGGGCAGTCACTTCCCATATGATGAAACACTCACTTCTAAGGTCAAGTCATGGCTTCTGAAGCAGCCTGCATACGTCCTCAGGCGAGATCTCCACAGCTGCATAAAGCGATAGGAGAAGTGTGTGACCGTCGGTGGTACCTATGAAGAGAAACACTAATAGCTATGCCAAGTTTTATTCCTCTCAGTCCATGGGAAATGAGTAAGGGGAAATCTTTAATGAGCAGTTCTGGGTGTGCCTGTGTCTTTGTGTTTGTCATGATTATACTGTAAGAAGTGGAGATGTGGCTATAATTGTGTTCTGTCAGAATGCAATACTTTACATCTTATTACAGTATTGAGTCTTGAAACTGTAAACCACACAGATAAAGTAGTTTGAACTTGCTAACTTACTGCCATCCCCCACCCGTCAAGTTGCCTCCTTTTCACATACGATCACCACCAACCAGGGAGGGATGTAAACATGCACATGCCCCCTCCGTGACGTGATGTTGCTGTCTACCTCTTTACGAACTGCTGCACATGCACATTTGGAGGCGGCCTAACACACTCAGAGGGAATCTGCCCCTTTTGTGTGAATGAGCTCACAGACGCCCATGGATTGGCTGGTTATTGCTATGAGTGACGGGAGTCTATGCCATCCCCCCACCTCCCGTGAGAGCTCTCATGGTCTCCCGGCCACTGATGGCTGCGACATCAACCTGGAATCGCACTTGCGATCTCAATGTTGATAGTCATGCACCTTGTCGATGTGCCACTCGGAAGCCTAGGCATCTGATTAGAATTCCCCCCGGTTGCCTTCCTTTAGAGGTGTTCCTGTCACGTCCAAATGGGAGGTGGCCCTGGGTTAGACCCAGAAATTGCTGGAGGGATTATATATCCCGTCTGGCATATATTCAGGATCCCCAGGAGGAAATAGTGTTGCTGGGGAGAAGAATACTTGGGTTCCCTCCTTAACCTGTTGCCTCTGTGACCCGACCTCAGATAAGTGGAAGAAAATTTATGGATCAACTGAACAAAAAAATTCCATATTAATTTTCGTGAACACGTATTTAAAGTCTTATTTATAAATTTTTTATATATGAGCGCAAATATTTTCATCAGAAAAAATCAAACACTGGCCAGCATGGTGGCACAGTGGTTAGCACGTCCGCCTCACAGCTAGAAGGTCCTGGGTTCGATTCCTTGGCTCGGGCGCTTCTGTGTGGAGTTTGCATGTTCTCCCTGTGCCTGTGTGTTTGATATGCACATTACACTAATTGCCTGTTCCAAATTGACCCTAGGCGTGAGTGTGAATGGTTGTATGTGTGTTGCTCTGTGATGGTCTGACAAGCTGTTCAGGTTGTACCCCATCTTCGCCCAGTGTAGACTGATAGGCTTCAGCCTCTTCACAACTCTCGGCTTGGTAAATGAGTGAGTAAGTAAGAACAATAACTTGCGTGTATATGTTGCAGTTTATGTTCACTTGCCGGAATGTCATATTTACTGTGCATCGCGTAAGCTCGGTATTCAAGGGAGCATTCATATATCTACCTGCACAGGCTCCACAATACTCTTCACATTACAAATAAATTACTTGACAGCTTGGTAACTCCTTCGACCCGACGGAGCCTAGTGAGGGGAAATTATAACACGAGCATTAACATACAATACCTACGTAAAGTATGGACATGCCTACATATTTAAACTGAATACTTATACTGTATAATGTATCATTAAATATGGCAGCAGGATGAAGGAATTTGTTGCACATATATTACAATTTGTCGTTCATCGTACATGAACATGCCCAGATGATCCGTACCACTGAGAGATGAAACACAACTTACCATTACAGGCTTCCAAGTGGCAACTACTGCATCCAGAGAACGCAAGATCACCCTCCCAGTTAGTGGTTGTGGTGTGGTGTGGGGGGTTTGGGGGGGGTGACTGTTTACTTTATTTCATATAATATTAAGCTCACAGTGTATTGGGATCTTCTATAATGTATGTTTATAAAGCTGTATTAGTGATTATGGTAAGGGCTCCCGAGTGGCGCATCGACAAGGTGCGTGACTATCAACCCGGAGATCACAGGTTCGAATCCGGGTTGATGCCTTAGCCATCCATGACCGGGAGTCCATGGGAGCTAATTGGCCGAGCTCTCACGGGAGGGAGGGATGGCATACGCTCACT
>JBCNYH010000003.1:6748585-6762497 GCA_039654325.1 Tandanus tandanus
AGTGGTTTAAGGGGAAACATTTAAATGTGTTGGAATGGCCTAGTCAAAGCCCAGACCTCAATCCAATTGAGAATCTTGAAGATTGTTGTTCACAAGCGGGAACCATCCAACATGAAGGAGCTGGAGCAGTTTTGTCTTGAGGAATGGGCAAAAATCCCAGTAAGAAGATGTGGCAAGCTCATAGATACTTATCCAAAGCAACTTGCAGCTGTAATTGCTGCAAAAGGTGGTTCTACAACGTACTGACTTTAGGGGGTAAATAGTTATGCACGCTGAAGTTTTCTGTTATTTTGTCCTATTTGTTTTTTGCTTCACAGTAAAAAAAAAAAAAATCACATCTTCAAAGTTCTAGGCATGTTCTGTAAATGAAATGATGCAAACAATCAATTTTAATTCCTAGTTGTGAGGCAACAAAACATACAGTGTATATGTATATATACTGTGTATATCACCCCTGAAAATGTAGTATCCCCTACGCTTCGTGGCAGATACAATTAGGGTGGCACTGTGGCGTAGGCCATTGCTGTGGAAAGCAGTTTTGAAAGAATTTAATGCATGCTTGTGTGTCTGTGTGTGTGTGTTTGTTTGTTTGTGTGTAGAGATCACTTTGTAACTGGTAAGTACACCAAAGTTAGAAGCTTTGAACTTTACTAGTGTTTATCTTTGTTATGCTGTTCTAGTGGACTAATATTTATTTTTAACAATGTAATTCACCCATTCAAACGGTACATTAGCAAATCAACATCCGGCTGAAAAACTCACGTATTATAACGGTATGCCCAAGTGTTCTGTTTGATAAAAACAATATCAACTGAGGGCGGGCATGAAGGTCTTGAGTTCAAGTATTGGGCTCATGCGTCTCTGTGTGGAGTTTGAATGATCTCTCCGTGCTTGCGGGTCCCTGGTTTTCTCCCACAGTCCAAAGACATCCACGGTAGGCTAAGTGGCTGTTCCAAATTGTCCCAGGTGTAAATGAATGGCTGTGTGTGTGTGTGTGTGTGTGTGTGTGTGTGTGTGTGTGTGTGTGTGTGTGTCGCCTTGCGATGGTCTGGCAAGATGTTCCGGGTCCAGCCTCCCCGTGATCCTAGTAGGATTAAGCAGTTTAGCAAGTGAGTGAGTTAGTCATTTTGTTCAAGTAGGTCAGCACGGGGGTATACTGATTAGCATGTCCACCTGACAGCAAGAAGGTCCTGGGTTTGAGACCTGGGCTCAGTGAGGGCTTTTCTGTGTGGCATTTGCATGTTCTCCTGTGGGTTTCCTCCGGTTAGTCAAATTTCCTCCCATAGTCCAAAGACATGCACATGAGGTTAACTGGCTGTTTACAAATTGCCCGTAGGTGTGAGTGTGAATGGTTGTGTTTGTGTTGACCCTGTGGTGGCCCGTTGAGCTGTTCAGGGTGTAAAGGGTGTTTGTTAGGTTTACTAACAGACAGAAATAAAATGTTAATTGGAAACAACTTTTCAAAATGTATTTATTTATTTTATATTGACTGGGTTTAAATCAGTGGAATAACATTAGACATGTTTGATGTTGCCCAAGTTCCTGATGACAGACAGAACTTAATATAGAGATTTAAATGAGATTAACGTTTAATCAGTGCTGTCGTCTCCTTTAAACATGAACACAAATGTCCTGAATTTACTTTTGGATTTTTAAACAACACTCACAACACACATTTGCCGATTGGCTTAATTCTATTAGGGTTGTGAGGAGGCTGGAGCCCATCTCAGCCGACACTGGGCAAAGGCGGGGTACACTCTGAACAGCTCCCCAGGCCATTGCAGGGATAACACACACACACACACACACACACAACCATTCAGACTCACATCTAGGGGCAATTTGGAACCATCAATTAGCCTAATGTGCATGTCTTTGGACTGTGGGAGGAAACTGGAGTACCCCAAGGAAGACCACGCAAGTATGGGAAGGACATGCAAACTCCACACAGAAACGCCCTCGCCGAGCCTGGGAGCCAGATTAAATGGACTGATTACACACCACTGCCACCCATTCAGGAACTAATGACCTGCCTATAGCTGGTCTAACCTATCAAGTAAACTGATACTCCAAGAAGCCGAAGAACTGATGGAAGTCAGGGGTCTGTTTGTTCCTGTAAAGACAGGAAGTTTTCACTTGATCTACAGGAGGTGTTGGAGATACTCAGTCAGAAGGTTGTGCACTTTATTCTTCCTGAAACCCACATCTTTAATAAAGAGCGCTGTGTCTGCTGTACCAGTGCCTTGCTTTGCCTTGTCAAAGTGAACTCGTAGTGTATTCCCAGTCGCACTTTCCAGTGTGGTTCAAAGGAACATGATCTGTGGTAAGTGAGCATCAACATCCCTGTGTAAACACTGGTGTGGATTTGCTTGATGCGGTGCTGAGTGGAGATTCTGGGCTGTTTGTAACCTCGGATTCCCACGAAAACAAGCAAGACCACACGTCGCTTTCCATGGGAATGTAGAGTTTTTGTAATCAGCACATTGTGTGCATATTTTTCAAGAGGCCAAGTTCAACCCAAATGGATGTAAGGAATTTTACCTCGGAATGAAAAGACTTGTATATAATTAAATGTAAATAAAACAATAAGTAAATAAATAAATAAATAAAACTTGTATTCAAAACATGTATCATGATTTACATTTATCATGTTCCATTAAAGTGATTTTTCAAACACTCACTCATTTGCCGAACCGCTTAATCCTACTAGGGTCCCTGTGAGGCTGGGGCCTATCTCAGCCAACACTGTGTGAAGACCATCTCAATTTTTAATAATAATAAAATAAACATTTCACTCATCGTGTTCTATCCATGGATGGCGCGGTGGCATAGTGGTTAGCAGGTCCGCCTTACAGCAAGAAGGTCCTGGGTTCGTGTCCCGGGCTTGGCGAGGACGTTTCTGTGTGGAGTTTCCATGTTCTTTCTGTGCTTGCAAAAGTTTCCTCCGGCCTCTGGTTTCCTCCCGCAGTCCAAAGAGCTGTTCCTGCGTGTGCGAATGTGAACGGTTGTGTGTATGTTGGCCCGGCGATGGACTGGTGAGCTGTTCAGGGTGTACTACTTTGCTCAGAGTCAGCTGAGACAGGCTCCAGCCTCCCTGTGACCCTTGCAGTATTAAGTGGTTCAAATGATTCTTGCCATTAAAATAAATGATCCATTAGCAGATCTCTTTCCTGGTGTCCTTTGAACCACAGCTGAAGAATGTGTTCTTAACCCCAGGCTTGAAAATCCCATAAATAAGTGCCCAGACACTCGGGCCAAAAAGCAGCCTGGGATACTGAAGGCAGCAGTGAGAACAGGCACCCAGTGTTTTCAGTCTGGACATCTACTTGTGTGTTGTCAATCAAATGTCTGTGACCCTGACATTTTCTCAGCGTCTTCCTGCTCTTCACTCCCACATCCATCTATTCTGAGATCTGGACCCAAGAGAGCATAAATATATAGGACCAATCCACTGAAAGCTTTTGTTAGTTTTTTTTTCTGTGATGCGTTTGGATGCGGCTCCAGTCCCCAGTGAGCCTTTGATAATGAGCCCAGTCAGATGGTTTGTTATTTTACTCTTTCAGTAACATTATCAGCTTGATACAGGATGTGTCTAGTAGCATGCGTACCTTTGTCCTGCTGAGATCTTTTTGCCAGTTTTTAGCCACTACTAATCCATTTAATGTCACACAGCTGTCTTTCTGACTTCTGTTTTTTTATTTTTGTACTGTGGAGGCTGACTGTTTTTGTTCTTTTCCTTTCTGATGCTCCCAGCTGGGGGAGGCACCGTGATGTAGTACAAAGCAAGATGGTACTGGGTTTGAGTCCTGGGCTCAGGGAGGGCATTTCTGTGTGCAGTTTTGTGCATGTACTTCCATGCTTGTGTGGGTTTCTTCGGGGTACTCTGGTTTCCTCCCACAGCTCAAAGAAAATTTCTTAAAAACGGACCAATTTGACTTAGTAGGTTTTGCAAGTAGACTCCATATATCAATAAAGAAAGCATTGTATTATGTAAGCGACACTTTTGAGACAAAAACATAATGAAGGCTGTCAAGTTTTACATGCAAATCACAGTCACCAGTGAAACTGGGTCTGGTTCTGGAAGATACTCAGTAACACATGTAGATCATTACCTTATAAAACTCAACTCTACCGGAGATACTGTGGTTTTAAAGCAAAGGGTCATCACACCAGATATTGACTTTATAGAACTTTTTATGGGAAAGCGTCATTAATGTACTTTTTTGTACTGACTCACAGAGTTTATAGGAAAAAATAGGGTGTTTAAAACTCTTACACAGTATAATACACTATAAATGGTTTCAAAATTAAGGGTCACCAGCAGTGAGCACGCGCTCACCCACTCACTCACCCACTCACCAAACTGCTTAATCCTTCTAGGGTGTGGAAAAGCTGGAGCTTCAAAACAAACAGACTGAACAAACTGATCCGCAAGGCCAGTAACGTTGTGGGGATGCGAATGTTGTCCAAAATAAAAACACAACATCCAATGTTTTACACTTACATTTTGCCTCACACTTACTCATTTATTCATTAATTAATTCATTTTCTGAAGCGCTTAATCTTAATTAGGGTCGCAGGGAGGCTGGCGCCCATCTCAGCCGACTCTGGGTGAGGGCAGAGTACACTGTGGACAGCGCGCCAGGCCATCGCAGGGCAGAAACACACTGACAGCAATGCAACCTTCTCTTTACGAGAGTCAGCAATGGTTCTTTTACATTCCTCTCACCACAGACAGTGAGAGACATGACTTTGATAACCCAGCTGCACTGGGGGTACAGCAGTGACAACTCGGTGATAGTGGGGCTTGAACCCCCGACTTTCGGATCAGTAAGCCAGCACCCTACCACCAGGCCACCACTGCCCCCACTTACATTCTATTTATCATTGATAATACTGTACATGTCACTCACTGATAGTGTTTATTTTGTATCTGTTTATATAGATATTTGTAACTTCTAAACTATATATACATGTGTGTGTGTGTGTGTGTGTGTGTGTGTGTATGTGTGTGTGTGTGTGTGTGTGTATGGGTAGACCCAGAACTCTTGGAGGGATTATATATCCTGTTTTGCATAAGAACACCTCGAAATCCCCTAGGGGGAGCTGAAGAGTGTCAGTGGGGAGAAGGAGACCTGGGTTTTCCTTTTAGACCTGTTACTTCCACAACCTGCCCTTTGATAAGCGGTGGATTATGGATGGATCGCATTGAATAAATTTTTTTATATGTAAATATAAGGCATATTTGCTGTGCAGCATTTCTTTGCATGTGTCCAAACCTTTTGCACATTATTGTGTCTGAGAAATCCCCACATAAGATCCCTCCTAATACAGAATCCTGTTAAAGAACTTTTTCCTCCTGGTACTCTGGTTTTCTCCCACAGTCTGAAGACATGCAAATTAGGCTAATTGGCTATACCAATTTGCCCCTAGGTGTGGATGTGAGTGTAAATGGTTGTGGGTGTTGGCCCTGCAGTGGTCTGGCGAACTGTTCAGGGTGAACCCTTCCTTCGCCCAAAGTCAGCTGTGATAGGCTCCAGGATCCCAGACACACTAATTAGGATTAAGTGGTTTAATGAATGAATGAATGAATATATGATGTGTGGTTTTCTGTTTTCAGCCTGGTTCCTGAGTGTCCATTGGAGTAACATGAGGAGTATACAGGTGACATGGGTCACGCCACAGATGGCAGTGATTTAGAGCCTACTGAGACCACTAAACGTTACCTCTGTATTTACTTTGCTGAGCTGTTAAACGCCACAGGGCTACCACAGCCTGCGGGTTTACAATAAAATATAACATTAATTTTGTGCCGTACTGATATCATTCTCTAAACCTTCCGTTTCATTGTTCAGGGTTTTAATCCTTTTTATTTTTAAACATTTGATCACGTTTTTTCGGAATTATGTAATAATCCTTGGAGTGTGGAGGAATTTCTTCCTGATGGTGAAATATATCGGCCAAGTATGTGTTTTTGTACACACCCAAGATGTGGGCACCATTGTTTTGTCCTTACACAACATTATACTTCTATATTCAGGTCTAACCAAACCCTGGACAATTCCAGAGTACATTACGAACTAAATGACCGCTGTTTTAGGTGGGGACTGTGTGGTCACGTCCATAATGGCTTTGTGTAGGGATTTAGATTATGATGCTGTATAAAGAGCAGGTGGGAGGCCATGTCTTTTTTACTTTCGCTTCCTATGTATTTATTTTATATGGCTTTAGGCATATTGATGTCCACAGTGCCTGGTCTTGGGCGACCCCTGTGTTGAACATTTTAGTGTTTTGCTTATTCTCAACACACCTAATTAGTTAATTATCAGCGCCTTATGACTTGAAGTGGGTGTGACGGAGTAGGGAAAGCACTAAAATATACAGGACAGGGAGTCCTCCAGGACCAGGTTTGGGAACCTCAGCACTAGTGAATATCTTTGTGTTTTATCTTCCATTATCAGTTCATTTTGGATAAATATAAAGGTTTCCTGGCAAAACCACACCAGCGCACGGCTTTGGTATCTCTTATTCACCTGTTTTTATGGTTCTGTTCGTCCGTACGACTTGTTAGTTATGTCATTACTTTGGAAGGAGATGATATAGGATCTCCAAATTTGGTGCATGAGTCCCCCTCTGGAGTGAATAGAGTGGGATTGTATATGAGTCACCTTGATTTTGTTTCAAGGTCACAGGGTCACTTTTTCTATATTCAGCTTCCCAAGGTTTATCAGTGTGAGAACTTTGAAAGGAATTGATTTAGGATCACCGAATTTGGTGGATGGGTTACCCACAGGAGGGTCTTGGCTGGGACTGTATATGTGTCACCTTGACCTTGACACAGCAGTCAACTAAGTGATTTCAGTCAACTTATATTTTTACATACAGTATATATCATATCTTGACTTTCCATTTTGACAAATATAATTGGAGGAGCATTTGTTTAGTGTCTGTTTACGATAAAAGTAACAAGACTACGTGACCAGACGCAAATTCTTGTGATATCTTGGCACTGCAACACCAATTCATAGAAAGTAGAAAAGTCCTCCAAGTGTTAAGAAACAGAAGACGGGATATGATTTCAACTGAAATATAAAAAGGTGGCAATGTCTACTAACAATGTTCCCCTAATTTTTCATGTGTCTGAGCATACACACAAACTCCCTGAGCTTCTCACATACTTTGCCATGTGATCGTTGAGTTGTTGAACCGACAGCATTGATGCATTCATTTTGATGGCGAGTAGAATATTGTTGATGAGATGTTTAACTTGCTCAGGGTCGGATTTCTTTTTGTGTGACAGCTCATTCCTCTTCTCTCGATCTTTTGCGCTCTCCTGGAATAATGTACCCATCCACATTCCCTTCTTGCGTCTTCGTGCAATTCAGAAAAGAGCAGCCCTTTCTCAATCGAAAAAGAAAAAAATCTCACCCAGCTTCACCTCTTGTTCTTCTGTTCGCACATACTCCAACAGCCATTCCATCTTCAAAGAACCACATTTCTTTTTTTACTTTGGCTTGGTGGGTGGATGTGCCACTGCCCATTTCTTTCGCCATAATAAGGGGTTAGCAGCATTTACCTCTCTTAACTCCACTGGACTGTTAGCTATCACTAACCTGCAAAACAGCGGCACGTACGAATAACGCACTTTTAATGACATTGATTGGCTGCGTAAGTAAATATGTGTTAACCGCATCATGTCATTGGCTGAACAGTGTTCGTCGTTGTTTCATCTGTTGTTACTGCTTGTTGTCACCTGTCTGCATTGCAAAATGGTACAGAATAAATTATGTGTTTATTTTATTTACAGTTCAGGTTGGATTTTATTTTATGCTCTGCATAGTTTTGCTGTGTGCGGAGAATGCGGGAGCAGTGCGTGATTGCACAAGCGTGCAGTTTAGAGGGAACATTGTTTACAAATATTGTTTCTAATATCTTTGTTAGCTTTAATTAGCTATGCTTCAGTCATAAACATGACTGATGGTGGGATTAAAACCAAGTACAGACAAGTATGCAGGAAGCAATAACTGGGAAACTATGATAAGTAACTTTAAACTTTTTCTTTTTATTTTTTTTGATATACTGTATTAATCCCGCAAGGGAAATTATTACCTCTGCATTTAACCCATCCAAAGTGAGTGAAAACACACGTAAACAGTGAGCACACACTCGGAGCAGTGGGCTGCCACTCATTGGGGAGCCTGGAGAGCAGTTGGGGGTTAGGTGCCTTGCTCAAGGGTACTTCAGCCATGAAGGTGGAGGAAGGGAAGGTGCAGCTCACTCCCCCACCGCCACACACTTTTCCTGCTGGTTCAGGAATTGAATCAGCGACCTTTCGGTCCCAAAGCCACTTTTCTAACCATTAGACTACGGCTGCTCCCAAGCATATCAGTAACCCTGTCTTTTACAACGAAGGCAGTCAAAAAATATACTGGCACTTGCTGGCAACTGTTTTTCCTGTGTTTTCAAGGCTTATTAGTGTGGGTAACAGGGTGTTTGTATAAGTTAAATAGGAAGGATACACTTTATGGCCCATAGCTTTAAAATGAATAACTATGAGGACAGATTTGCTCAGTATAGTATGGAAAGTCCATATAATCAGAAGGTATGGCATTTAGGTCTTAAAGAGTAGTGGTATTGGTCATACTTACAGCATAATTTGTGCGTAATGTAAAAGGTTTAAGCAATACAGAGCTTATTTTAGTATAAATGACCATAAAAAGCACAAAACTGGGCAATTTTCCCCATGGATTACTATCAGGGGCTGAACCAATGCGGAACAACCATTGTTTCCCGGAAGTGATGTGAACTCGTTGGCCCAGGTTGTCCAGAGCAAGTAAACAAGCAGCGAGCGTCATTTTAGGTGATGAAACTCCGCTCATACTAAAGGCCCTTACCTTTTATTGGTTACTTTTGGCGAGGCTCTGCTCGCGTCCATTGTCATCCTTTGACTTTTATGAAGGAATTCCACAGGAACAGCGTCTGGTTTTAGACATAAAAAAGCTTGGGCTTCGTGCCCAGACTACTGGATTGCGTCCAAAAGGAAACGTTTTCTGAGTACAGCCTGTGCTGATGTTATGTTTTCCTCGATTTCCGCGCTTGTTGTTTGTGCAGCCATATGCTTTGCACTCCTCCATTTTCCTGGTGACACACAGCTCGGCACTGGCCGATAATGTGTTGTCTTAGACTGGTGTCTGCTGCACGCAGCCCAGCCAATAGGATAAAACAACAAATTAGTAGTAGTATGGCAGCACTCGCGTATATTTGACAAGAAGCAAGGACTGACGTTGCCTTACAGAACCACTGATGTCATACATGATCATTTTAAGGAGCCAAATTCACCACAGATATCCTTTAATGATAATTAAAGTACAGTTAGTGTTGACTTGTGAGTTGATGCTGAGCAAAAGTGGCCAATGAGATGAGAGAAGCTCAGAGAGCCTAGAGAGCTGTGGAAAAAGGGAAAAGAGGAAGAAGATTCCCAAGGAGGATGTTCAGTATGGTGTGTAGGTCATAACTTCCATCCAAAGTTTGAGAGTCTGGAACATTTGGTTGCAAGTCAAAAAGTTAAACAAAACTGCACTGAAATATGTTCCAAAAGATTTGCCAGAGAACACAGAGACTGTCCGAATGAAAGAAAGTGATCTCTAGTAATGAATCCAGGTTTCTGTTTCATAATAGGAGTGATGGACAACTCTTTGTAAGGAGGACACTTTAAGAAGCATTTTAGGAAGCGTGCAGCCAGACAACTGAAACATATTGTGTTGGTGGGATCATGGTGTCTGGATAAATCGCAGCCGAAGGCATTGGAATTTTTGTAAAAACGATTAACATGTGGTGATGTTTATATTAAATTACTGCCAGACTAAGTTCTCATCTGATCACTTTCATGAACTGCCTATTGACTGGATACTCTTACTCACACACTCATTTGCCGTACTGATCAATTCTACAAGGATGGTGGAGAGGCTGGAGTCCATCTCACTGAGCAAAGCGGGGCACACCCTGATCAGCTTGCCAAACCATCTCAGGGCCAAAACACACATAACCACTTACACCTAGGGGCAACTTGGTGTAATTAATAACATCACCATCTTTTTATTTCTCTTAAAATCACATCCCTTCTTCTGTTTCTCAACTCTTCATCTCAGACTTTAAACTTTCTACCAATCTGTGTTGTGCTGCCAAGTTATTCATTCATTTTCTGAACCACTTATTCCTAATTAGGGTCGCGGGGAGGCTGGCGCCCATCTCAGCCGACTCTGGGCGAGGGTGGAGCACACCCTGGACAGCTGGCAGAAACACGCTGACAGCAACTCAGTGGCCTACTCCTTACGAAAGTCAGCAATGGTTCTTTTACGTACTTCTCATCACAGACAGTGAGAGACATGCTGCCAAGTTATTGCGCAAGATATTTCCTCACGCGGTCTTGTTATTGTTATTGTTATTGTAAACAAATACAGAACCAAAACAAGATGTAGAACAGGTGAATAAGAGATACTAAGCCTGTGAGCTGGGGTGGTTTGCCAGGAAACCTTTATCCAGAATGAACTGATAAAGGAGGATAAAACACAGACAGGAGCTTCACTAGTGAATGGGGAACTTTCATTTAGCACTTAATTTTTTTTAAATCCCCTGATTGCATGTTCATGTTTCTTGTTGTACTAACCTTCCTCCAACAGGATTTTAGCTTCATGGTGTGTGTGAACAATCGTGAGTATATGTTTTTGATAAAAGTCCACAAAGCCCTTCTGTAAATCCCTGTGGCTAAGGGTCACTACTAGATGCTGTAAATCTAAATACAGTACATCAAGTGTTTTAAAGAGGAGGAAATTACATTTATGAAATGATCAGCACAGCTAGTCTTAAATCCTGTTGAGAATGCAGGGATTATATTTGGGCAGATATGTAGAGAGGCTGCGTCCCTCCTTTTGATTCCTTTAGATCATTAAAAACAAAGGCACAGTCAGGTCTGGTTAGACTGCCTGGGAATACCAGGTGCTGTGAAGGGTTAAGGAAAAGGCCTGGCAACCTACCCTGTAAAAAAAAAAAAAAAAATCTGCTAAGAGAACGACATGAGAACAGAGTCAAACTCCAGGCAGTTACGAATTATTTTAATTCATAAAAAAGGCTTTTTGTTCTCTAAATTATCTGTTGACATGAATGTAGTGTCTGATAGTGGTTATGGAAACTTGGAAACTGCAAGATTTGACTTCTATTTCTAATTCACCAACATTGATCACTGAGGATTTCTTTTTGCTCCTATTCCTCCTCACTTATGTGGCAGAAAAGCTCACTCAATTTATTCACTTCCTCAAAAAAAGTCAGGCACTTTTCGGATGCCTTTCCCCCTCACACTAAGGCTCTTTAATGAACCAAACCACACACTACACACATAGACACCCAACTGCTCTCAACTCTCTCTTTAATCACGTTTCTCTCTCTCTCTCTCTCTCTCGCTCTCTCTAACTCTCTCTAACTCTCTCGCTCTCTCTCTCTCTCTCTCTCTCTCTCTATCTAACACAAACACACACATATATAATGCACATCTGATTCTGTTTTGCCCTGTGATGGTCTGGTGAGCTGTGTAGGGTGCTCCCTGCCTTCACCCAGAGTCAGCTGAGATGGGCTTTAGCCTCCAGCGACCCTTATTGGATTAAGTGGTTCTGAAAATGAATGAATTATCCAATTATGTGAATTTTATATAAATACATATTTTATATCCTCATGTTGCAGGCAGTAACAGTTATTCCCATCCACAACTCTGCCTTTAATTGTGTTTTAATTCCTGTTTCTGTATAATTTTTACAATGTCTTAGATTGTTTATCTTTATATTCGATCTATCTATCTATCTGTCTATCTATAAAACAGGTCATCTGAGACATGTTAAAAAGATGAATTATTATTTCACTTGTGTGAAATGCAAAACTTTGTAATTATAATAATGAACCATTAAAATAGAATGTAGTAAGGTATAATTTCAGGTTTCAACATGATGTCGCATATTTTATTCTTGTGTAGGTTTTTAAACCATAGCTCATTTTCTTTTAACAGAAGCACCCATAGAAAGTTTATTTATTTTTTAAGTGGAGGATGGAGAGTCTTGTGTGATGAGTCCTCAACCTCTATTTATCTCTCCTTATTTGGGGATTTTTTTCCTTGATTCTATTTCAGGAGTTCTTGGCAAATTTCTTTGTGTTCCAAGGTTTTCCCCTATACTGGAGAGACGCTTCAAAAACCTGATCCTCAAGAATATCAGAGATTTATCACTCATCTGACTGCTTATTTATAACAACAATCATTTTATCCTTTAATCATATGCAGTGTACATTTAGTTTTTGCTGTCCTCCTGCAGTTTGCCTGTAAAAGCCTTGCCAGACCACTGGCAGAGAGTGGGATATGTCTGCAGAAACAGCTGTCCATGTTCCTGCCAGAAAGTGCTCGACTGTTGACAGCTGGATGAGTTTGCATTCATGTAGCATAGTCAGACTTCAGGTGGTGAAAAGCATATTTCACTTGTTTTTACTACTGAATGTCTTTACAGGTCACCGAGTGGCACACCAGAGACGTACAAAGGAAAAAAGTAATAAAACACAGTTTACCATAAACAGTAATGTTTAGGGGCGGCACTGTGGTGTAGTGGATTCGAGTCCTGGGCTCGATAATGGCGTTTCTGTGTTGTTTGCCTGTTCTCCCCATGCATGTGTGGGTTTCCTTGGGTACTTGGCCCTGCGATAGTCTGGCGAGCTGTTCATGGTGTACCCCGCCTTCCCCCAGTGTCGGCTGAGAGAGGCTCCAGCCTTTCCGTGATCCTAATAGTAGGATTAAGTGATTTGGCAAATGAGTGAGTTCGTGAGGGTAGCGTAGTGGTTAACACATCCGTCTCTCAGCAAGAAGGTCCTGGGTTCGAGCACCGCCCATTTCTGTGTGGTATCGTGCTTGTGTGGGTTTCCTCCGAATACTCTGGTTTCCTCCAAAAGTCCAAAACCATTTACATTAGGATAATTGGCTTTTCCTCTAGGTGTGAATGGCTGCATGTGTGTTGCCCTGTGATGGTCTGCCGAGCTGTATAGGGTGTATGCCGCCTTTGCTCAGTGTCAGCTGAGATATTCTTCATCCTCCCCGCAAACTAATAAAGGCTTAAGCGGTTGACTGAGTGAATAATGTTTAGTACAACATGAGTAGAACACTGTAAAGCTGCACACCTTCATACACTACTTACCTCCATTACCTCCACCCACCATGGTGGCGCATGTTTTCGACCTGCCTGTGCATGTGTGCGTGCGTCTATTTGTCCAAACTTCCTTGTAGGCTTTCTATCTTTGAAATCCCTCAACGATTTTGACCAACCTTTCACCAGTTACTCACAACTAAATGCCCATGAACTGGTACAGGTTCTGAGGTTAAAGGTTAAGAATACATTAGGTCATCCTGTACACACTCTCCAGGTTGAACGCCTGGATAGATTTTGACCAACCTTGCTCCAGTTGCTCATTACTAAATGTCCATGAACTGCTATGGTACTGGTAGGTTATAAGATTAAACATCAGGGTCAAAGTTCAAGTACAGGGTGGCACGATGGCATAGTGTTTAACGCATCTGCCTCACAGCAAGAAGGTGCTGGGTTTGAGTCCCAGACTCTATGAGGGTGTTTGCATGTTTGTGGGTTTCCTGTGGGTACACCGGTTTCCTCCCATAGTCCAAAGATATGCATATTAGGCTAATTGGCTGTTCCAAATTGCCCTTAAGTGTAACTGTGAGTGTGAATGGTTGTGTATGTGTCTTGACTCTGCGATGGACTGTCAAGCCTTTGCCCAGAGTTGGCTGAGATAGGCTCCAGGGCTCCCGAGTGGCGCATCGACAAGGTGCACGACTATCAACCCGGAGATCGCAAGTTCGAATCCGGGTTGATGC
>JBCNYH010000003.1:6786562-6796748 GCA_039654325.1 Tandanus tandanus
ACACACACACACACACACACACACACACACACACACACACACACACACACACACACACACACACACACACAAAACTGGCCAAGTCCACCCAGAGTTGTAACACACGTAGACACACAAATATACAGTCAGTTCCTCCCTGTGACTGTCCCACCCTGTTGGGACCGACTGATTCACTGAGGCTAGAATTGGGAACTGGGGGTACATAGGGACACATGTAAATATGCGCACACACATGCACACACACACATCCTCTACTGAGCTACTCCTGGGTGTAATTAAAGGGGGCATGATAAAGGCGAATCCCACCGCCCTGCTCACAGACTGAACTAAACACTGCTGTAGTCTGTAGAAGTCTCTTACAGGATAAACAGTGTGTTTCTAGATTCAAAATTATTTCTGCTCTCAGGCCTCGGAGGGATGTGTTGCCGTTCTTCTAACTGATCAGCAGTCGTTTAACATGGAGGAGTGTTTCTCACACGGGGTTTAAACCGTGACGTGCTCGGTTTTAGTGGATAGCTAAGAGTGCTTGTTCATCACAGTACAGTTTGTATTGCATCATTGAGTAAACATCTTCGTCAAAGAGCTTGATAAAGAAAAGGAAAATGAAATGTCGGTATAGAAGAAGAAAGTTCAGCATGCTTTTCTCCTCTGCCCATGAATCTGCCCGTGGGGTCTATTTCTGTGCATGTGTCCAGATTGTCCATTGCCCTCCTCAATTCCTCCTCTGTTCTTTCTTTGGGGATCGAAGCGAAGCAAGGAAGGGGAGGGTCCTGACTCTTAAAGGCCATCTTTTCACTAAAGAGCCTTTGGCTCATGCCCTGGGTGGCTAAAATTATACGAACAGACGCTCGTTGTCTGCAGACCCAGGGAGAAGTCCATGCCCAGGACAGACGCTGTCAGCACACCGCTGGCAAGGCAGTAGAGCCGTCCATAGAGAATCACACCTCAGTGAGTAGGCTAGAAAAGATTACAAGAGAAGTGTCAGTGATAGAAAGGGGCGTGGTCAATATGTACAGGTAGTTAGTGATGGCTTGTAACGATGTGTTAGGCTAATAATCTTTTTGTTTTTCGTTGCGGCATGTGGGGGAGCTTTCGATTTTTAAAAGGTAAGAGCTATATTCTCAATCAGAAATCAGTGAGACGATGGAAACTGAAGTTAATTATTTACAACTCAAGTATTTTCTATTATGACTTTACCTTAAATCAATTATAACATTTTTATAACTGTTTCTAGACATTTTTATTGGCTCGTTTCACTAATTTTTTAATAAAGTTTTATACTTTCTTTTTATATTGACAGATCATTTTGCTTTTTTTCTAGAAAGAAATGCTGAAAATAAGTCAAATTATTAAATACTGCGAGAACAAAGTGATCTGTTTGGTCAACTATCTTGGGTTTTAAAAATATTCCGGATGGACAATGAATTTAAACTGCAGATCGTACTTTTAAAAGAAGTCTAGAAGTAAGTTTATATTTTAATTTATTGTAATCTTTTGCTGTGAGACTTTAGAAAATTTTATTGTATTTAAGATCTTTTCACTTGATAAAATGTCATGGGGGCGGCACAGGGGTGGCGCAGTGGTTAACACATCTGCCTGGGTTCAAGTCGAGGGCATTTCTGTGTGGAGTTTGCGTGTTCTTCTTGTGCATATGTGGGTTTCCTCTGGGCACTCCGGTCTCCTCCAACAGTCCACATTAGGGCTCATTGCCTGTTCCAAATTGCCCCTGGGTGTGAGTGTAAATGCCTGTTCAGGGCGTACCCCGCCTCCTCCGATAGTCAGATGAGATAGGCTCCAGTCTCCCCGCGAGCCCAGTAGGATTAAGCGGTTTGGCGAATGAATGAATGAATGGAATAATGAATGTGTTTCTTTATTAAGTTAAATAAATGATAATTTGGGGAAAAAGCAACCAGAGAAGAATGTTCAGTCTGTATAAGAAAAGAAGAGTTGATATATTTTATAAATCAGGCGAAAGTGAGGAGAGAAAGATGCCTGAGGATCGTACGCAGGCTGGTTTATTCGAGCTGCTTGAGGAGCTGTAGTACCAAGCTGTTCAGAGTAGTGCAATCCGCCTGTAAACTGCTCTTTTCTCTTTTTAAACACTCTTTTTTCACTTTGTTCACATTTTTAATATCACTGCTCCAGTTGAGAAGCTGTAAGTTAAGAACGATGGGAGATTTATAACGGAGCGTATGGCCTGTCACTGTTTGTGTGTCTGTGTGGGTTCGAGCTGTTTCCCCACATTCTTTTCCTGTTATATAAAGTCCTAAAGTCTACTGGCCTTCTCCAAGCTATGAATTTCTTTTATAGTATCCTGACAGTAGAAGAATAATCAAAACTATTTTTTCTAGAATTATATTTAAAACAACTTCTATACAACTTAACAGTCTAATGCAGCTTAAGCTCGTTTATGTTATTGTTGGGTTTTTCAAGTGTTTATCCTAAATGTGCTGAAATTGATGTTTTATCTAATATAACCTTGGAAATCAGGGCACTATGACATCACACTGATGTTTATTTAAAAAAACAAAGGTTTTTCACCAAGCAAACTTTATTTTTATACCATCTAGAAAGGCTTGCAAGTGTTCACCCTTTGGCATTCTTCCTGTTGGCTGCCTTACATCCTGTAATCTAAATAGAAATCTTTCTTGGATTTTATGTAATGGACCGACCCAAAATAGACTGGATTGGTGAAGAATGCATAAGTATACACATCCCTATTCTATGAAACCCCTAAATTAGATCTGGTGCTGTTAGGTTCATACAGAAGTCACATAATTATTTAAATAGGTCCACCTAGGTGCAGTCTAAGTGTCACATGATTTCAGTATATATACACCTGGTCTGAAAGGCCCCAGAGACTGAAACACCACTAATTAAGAGGGACCACCAAGCAAGTGACACCATGAAGAAAGGTCAGGGCAAAGTTGTTGAGAAGCTATGTTGTAAGAAATACCCAAAACCTTGAAAATCCCACTAAGCCCCATTAAATTCAGTATTACAAAATAGAAAGAATATAGCACCACAACATTCCTGCCGAGTGAGGGCCATCCACCAAAACTCACAGACCGGTCTAGGACAGCATTAATCCGAGAGGCAACAAAAAGACAAAGGGTAACCCTGAAGAAACTACAGCAGAGACTGGTGTATCTGTCCACAGGACTACTGTAAGCTATACACTCCACAGAGCTGAGCTTTATAGAAGAGTGGCAAGTACAAAATAAGAAAGCACATTGCCTTCACCAAAAAGCACGTAGGAGACTCCTCGAACATTGGGATAAAGGTCCTCTGGTCAGATAAGACTGTAATTGAACTTTTTTGGCCATCAAAGAAAATGCTATGTCTATCACAAACCTAACACAACACTCATTACCACAAGATCCCCTTGCATGGAAGCATGGTGGTGGCAGTATCATGCTGTGGGGGTGTTTTTCATCGACTGGGACTTGGGAAACTGGTCAGAATTGAGGGAATGATAGATGGTAAGTACAGGCAACTTCTTGAGGAAGAGAACTTCTTGAAGGACCTTCAAAAGTTTTGCGTTTAAGAATGGGAAAAATCCGAGTGGCTTGATGTGCTAGGATGTAATTGCTGCAGAAGGTGGCTTTGTAAAGTACTGATTTTGGAGGCTTCACAATAAGAAATGTTTTGGATCTTCAAGGTTGTAGGCATGTTGTGTAAACCAACTGATTAAAAACCCAACAAATATCCATTTTAATTCCAGACAAAATAGGAAGATGCCAAGAGGGCATACTGTGATTCATATCGTATTGCCCAGCACTGGTGTGTTTGTGAGTGTGTGTTGTTGTTGTGTTGTATTTTATTGTGTTATCCTCGCAAAGACAAGAACACCTAGAAATCCATGTGTGAATGTAAAGCCCTATTATGTGGGTTTGTCATTCAGAAAAAGCTGCCCAGCTTTGCACATCTACAATACAGAGCTGAACGGCATCCAGTGGGCATGAAGTGCGTCTCCTGACAGCTGTCCAAACACTGCCCAGCTCTGGAGGCTGAGAGTGGAAATGAGCTCCTTCTACCTCCACTGGCAAACGGAAAAACACCCCACTGTAGACAAAGCTGATTTATTCTCTACAGCTCTGACATCACACATGCTCCGGGGTGCAGTGCACAACGTTCATGTATAAACAGCCCAAACACTTCACCTGTGTTCGTTTTATCTAATATGAAACTGTGTGTGTGTGTGTGTGTGTGTGTTCTGAGACGGTTTAGTTTTTCTCTGTTTTCCAATAGTATAATATCTCTTAAGACAAGGTGTGTCACTGTGAGATTAAGTATTATACAAAGGTTTTGTCGTCCTGCTGGACTTGGAAAGGTGAGACGCTCTGCACAAAGACAGGAAAAGGACCTGGTTTAAAGGTAGAAAGCAGAATGTGAGAGAATGATGAATACCATCAGGAAAAAACTGATATAACACCGAGCTGGATGGCTCAGGAAGCTTGTAATTGTTTCTGTAATTAATTTTAATGGATCTGTTTTCTTTAGGCAGGGAAGGGCGAGCCTCACGAGTTTAAGGAGAAAACGTATAAGAAGAAGAAGCGCCAGTGTGGGGTGTGCAAGCAAAACATAGAAAGTCTGGGTTCCTTCTGCCGAGGTAAGACTCTTCTCCTGACTGCTTCACCTTTTAGCTTACAGGAACTTCTGAACTGCTTTTTAGTGATAAAGTTTGCCATGATATTAATAAACATCGCCATCTTAGGCAAGCAAGACTACAGAATACATGATCCCGTGCTTTTCTACTTTCTACAAATCTGTGTTGTGCTGCCGAGTTATCATTCCTCCGGTCACGCCGTCTCATTAATTATTGATTCTTTTATTACGAACCACGTAATCCTTAGGGTCGCAGGGAGGCTGGAGCCTATCTCAGCCTACTTGGGCAAAGAAGGGGTACACCCTGAACAGCTCGCCAGTCTATTGCAGGGCAATGCACACACAATTCAGTTCAATTCAGTTTTATATGTATAGCGTTTTTTTACAATTGACATTCCGACCATTCACACTCACACCCTGGGGCGATTTGGAACAGCCTTTTAGCCTAATGCGTATGTCTTTACTGTGGGAGTAAACCGGAGTACCCAGAGGAAACCCACACAAGCACAGGGAGAACATGCAAACTCCACACAGAAACGCCCAGGACTCGAACCCAGGACCTCCTTGCTGTGAGGTGGACGTGCTCACCACTAAAAACAGGTGAATAGGAGACACTAAGCCGGTGAGCTGGAGTAGTTTCACCAGGAAACTTTTATATTCATCCAAAATGAACTGATAATAGAACATAAAACACATCAGATCTTCACTAGTGAACGAGGAACTTTAAAGCATTTTATACTGAATCTTGTTCAAGGAGCAAAAGAGGAAATTTGCTTCTGTGTTGTTCTTCAAATCTGTTTATCTTGTTCTGTTGTTTACAGTCTGCAAGACAGCCACACACAAGAAATGTGAAAGTAAGGTAAGGACATTTTTACTTTAAAGATTCTCTTTGGTTTCATCATTAAACATACCAACAGTGTTCTAAATGTAAAATTCTGGGTATCTTAATACATACACTAGCCATCTAACTCTTCTCAGTTTTTCTATCTGTCTGTTGCGCTCTAAACGCCTCTGTGTGTTGGGTACCATGCCCTGGGCGGATGCTTCGCTCTTGAATGGTTCATTGACAAGGCTCTGAATGCCTGCACTACCCATAAGCTGACCTGGCAGGTGTAGTGTCAGGCCTACTGAAGCCAGCAGCTTCCTGGGTTACAAGAATACAGCAAGAGCTAAATCATTTCTGGAAACTGTTAATGTCGATCAGGCAGTGGTGGCCCGGTGGTAGGGTGCTGGATTACTGATCCCAAGGTCGGGGGTACAAGCCCCACTATCAACGGGTTGTCACTGCTGTCCCCCCAGTGCAGCTAACTGGGTTATTAAAGGCCGGCCATGTCTCTCACTGTCTATGGTGAGAGGCATGTAAAAGAACCATTGCTGCCCTGGCGAGCTGTCCAGGGTGTACTCTGCCCTCGCCCAGAGTCGGCTGAGATCGGCGCCAGCCTCCCCGCGACCCTAATTAGGATTAAGCGCTTCACAAAATGAATGAATGAATAATGTAGATAATTTTTTGCTTAATGAGAATTGTAGAGTTAAAGTCATTCTGTGGCTGGTTTGGTAAAACAGCCTTTGGTTTTAAGCAAGTTACAACACACTGATTTGGTAAAGAGCATCCCTCTTCCACAGGATTGCATGTCACCTTTACTATGGTAATCTCTTCCGCTGTCAAATACCATTGATACATTATCCAGTTATTCTTAAAATAAAGATTTGTTCTGGCATTAGAATCAGGGTTCTTTACTTTGTAAATGTTCTAAATATCCTAAAATCTAATACACATAATACATCCCTCTTGTGATGTAAACTCTTTTGCTAAAAATGATTTAAGACTAGCACAGTGGTGTACTGGTTAGCATTTCCACGTCACAGCAACAAGGTCCTGGGTTCCAGTCCTGGGCTTGGCGTTGGCGTTTCTGTGTGGAGTTTGCATTTTCTCCCCGTGCTTGCGTGGGTTTCCTCCGGGTACTCCGGTTTTCTTCCACAGTCCAAAGACACGCACATTTAGGCAAATTGGATATTCTTGATCACCCACAGGTGTGAGTGTGGATATAAATGGTTGTGTGTGGGTGTTGCTCTGTGATGAACTGGCAGGATATTCAGGCTGTTCCATATCTTCCCCCAGAGTGATCTGGGCTAATGCTTCACTCTTCCCCTGACCCTAATAAAGGATCAATTATAGGTATCATCTCAGTGCTGGAAGAGAAACGCTGTCCCTGTCCCAGAGGGGAATTCTCAGGAACTGCTTTTGTCCCTTTTCAGGCCCTTATCTGCTCTGTAGCTTCTGTGCTGCCACTCCAGCTTTCAGCACCTTGGCATTGAGCCTCAACAAAGGGAAGCTTCTGAAAACCATTTCACTCCACCTGGCTTAGAGGATACAAAGGAACTCGGCGTACTTCAGCGCCAGGGTTTAGATCAGAGTCTCCACTGCTTCTCTGGGGACAGCACGCATAAACAAAATAAGGACACTTAAATGCTAACTTGGCTCAACAAAAACTATTAATAGCAGTGCCAAATGGTGAACAGGCTGCTAACGTTCAGTCTGGTGCTAAGCCATTATAATTTCCACATGTTAGAACTGAAGAGGTCTTTGTGTAATATCTGTAGTCATGATTGCTGTTGTTGCCAACCCACTGAAGCTCTGCAGCCCTCGGTACCCTGTGACTGCAGTCCTCCCTCGCTCATACCAAAGATCCATTTGGACGAGAGTCAGCTCTAACCCGTTTGTTCTGGGTAGATTTTCTCCATCAGCTGATTTGATTGGAGTGTTCATCAGTTCTCCCTACTGGCCTGCTGGAATGTAAAACAGATCTGAGACATACGTTACAGTGATTTAGAACAAATGATTTATGTCGCTAGAGCAGTCATGGCAATCATTTTTGTTTAGTTTTATGCTAAAAGCAAAATATTACTGTTTAAGCTTCTAACATTAAGCAGAAATGAAAGCTGGTTTAATCCAGTCAACGGGAACAAAGTTGCCTCGGAAACAACTTGCGCCAATTTCCTGTGTGTTTACATGGTCACCCTCAAATCAGTGGCAAACAGGAAGCTAGAGGAAAAGCACCCAAGTACGCATGTGCAAATCAGGGATCAGAAACAAAATGTCCGGCGAGGACGTTAGGAGTGCTTTCACATTTTCCAACTTTTACTAGTATTGAGTAATAAAAACACCGCAACAAAAGAATGCTAAACATAAACACAAATGCACAGCGTCATTTCAAAATGTTTCCAGAAAGCAAACGGAGGGAGAGAACGATATTTTTCTTTGTGTTGATGGCAGTAGTTCCTCTCCATGTTTAACTGGTAGGCTTCATAACGCGGAGAAGAAGAACTGCTCATCTGCCACAAAAATGTGGATGGATGCCCTGATGGAAGCTACTGTGCACACGGAAACACTCCTACTTTGCACTGATTGTATTTAGGTTGCACCTGGAACAAGATTTTGGAACAATCTGCATCACCTCGAAAAGTGGAGCAGGTTGCTCCCACCGGTGTCGTGAGGTTCTGGAACAAATAGTTTTTACACGGCAGTCACTGTTCTGGTGCGAGTGGCCGTTTTAAACCAGCTTTAACGATGCTATTTATCCCTTCATCCATTTGCTGAACCATTTAATTCTACTAGGGTCGTGGGGAGCCTGGAGCCTATCCCAGCCGACTCTGGGCGAAGGTGGGGTACACCCTAAACATATCGCTGCACCATTGCAAGGCCAGCGCACACACACACAACCATTCACACTCTCACTCACACCTAGGGGCAACCTGGAACAGTCACTTAGCCTAATGTGCATGTCTTTGGCTGTGAGAGGAAACCAGAATACCCAGAGTAAACCCACACAAGGGGAGAACATGCAAACTCCACACAGAAATGCCCTCATCAAGCTCGGGACTTGAACCCAAGACCTTCATCTAATAAAAGTGAGCAGCACTCCGTGTGAGGTTCTTTTGAATGGTGCCTGAATATGCTCCTTTCGATTTTTATATTTCTTTGAAAATATGTTTTAAACTCTAAACAGCAAAAAAGAGGATGCTGGCAGTACAGTGTATCAAGAAATGGTGTAGTAAGTTGTTTACTTCTACCATGAGGATTTTTCCGTCATTATTACAGCATGTCTTGAATATTACGTACATGTGTTAGCCCTGGGATGGACTGGAAAACTGCCTTCGCCCAGAGTTGGCTGAGAGGGGCACCAGCCTCCCCAAGACCCTAGTAGGATTAAGCTGTACAGCACCTGGATGGATGGACTTAAGGAATAAGTAATTCTGTACTGTAACATCGCAAGTCATATGATGAGGTGATTCCAGTTTGATTCATGCAGTACTGCCATCGGTTTTCTCGGCACCGTCTTTTCTCAAGCCGCATTTATTTGACTTTAACGACCCTCCGTCCTCTCCTGATCTGTTGCCGACTGTTTGTCTGGAATGAATCATGTGATGAGTCAAGACTGCATTCTTTTTATTTATGTCCGCATGTGTCTCTGGGGAAATGGTCCCATTTAATGAGTCGACTGCTTTTAAGGAGAGTCTGTAAACAATCCAATGAGCAGTAAAGATCCTCTAACCCACCGAGACAAACCGGCTCATACATCAAGGCACTGAAAATATCATCTGTCCTCTCTCTTGTTCTGTACACTGTTTTTTTTTGTTGTTGTTGTTTTTGTAGTTTTTTTTTTCCCCAAATGGTGCTTCCTGAAAACAAAGATAGTATCAGGGATTGTCTGTGTTCTTCCTTTGGGGTGTGCATTTGTGTGGTTATGGGACAGAGACAGACAGTGAGACAGACAGTGTCTGTACGTCTGGGTTATGGTAAACCCTCGTCTCCCATCTTGAAACAAAGAAACTGGTGTAGGCGTAACATGTGCTGGACACACTGGGGACGTGTCCCTGCCACGTACTGATGTTCACATATTTGTTCCCTGAAAGGTTTTTGAAAGCTGGTAGATCTTTTGTATAATGTATCATGATAGAAACTGCTGAAGCTGTTTTTGGACACACATCAGAAACTATTTTATTTTATTTCACTGTATTTATTTGTTTGTTTGTCACATACGACCAACCAGGGAGGGGCATGAGCATACATATACCCCCTCCGTGACACATGATGCTGCCACCTGCAACTGCTACACATGCAAATTCTAGGGCGGCCTAACACACTCGGAAGGAAAGTGCTATGAGACGCCCATGATTGGCTGGTGATTCCTGTGAGTGACAGGGTGGTGATTATATGGCTTCCTCTCGTGAGAGCTCAGCTAATTAGCTCCCATGGACTCCTGGCATTCGAACTTGCAATCGACAGGTTGACGGTGCGCCACTTAGGAGCCCTTAGGTTTTCATTTTAACATGTCCCTGGCAGGCGGCATGGCAGTGTAGTGGTTAGCAGGTCAGGCTCACAGCAAGAAGGTCCTGGTTCGAGTCCAGAGCTCCGTGAGGGCGTTTCTGTGTGGAGTTCCCGCCGTGCTTGCATGGATTTCCTCCCACAGTCAAAAGACATGCACTTTAGGCTACAATGTAGTGTGTGTGTGTGTGTGTGTGTGTGTGTGTGTGTGTGTGTGTGTGTGTGTGTGTGTGTGTTTGTGTGTGTGTGTGT
>JBCNYH010000003.1:6868970-6880725 GCA_039654325.1 Tandanus tandanus
CGCCGATAGTGGGGCTTGAACCCCCGACCTTGGGATCAGTAATCCAGCACCCTACCACCAGGCCACCACTGCCCCTATATATATATATATAAAAACAAAACTTGGAACATATCAATAAAGAACTCCTCAATAATCAGAAAAGCAAAAACATGTCCGTGTGGTTTGTACATTAGGCATCAATCGGCCTTCAGGGTATAAATTATTATTCCAGACTGTCGCACATCAGAAAAAAACAACTGTGCCCCAATAGGAGACCTGCCAATAACCTGCTCAAATGAAATGTCATTCTACAAACTCTTGCTTAACTTGTTTTTTCTTCCTGCACCACAAAATACCTGAAATACCAAACGAGACTGATTCAGTTAAAGGCAGACTAAGCACTTATAACTTAAGCCTGGAAGACAAAAACAAGAATAACGTTTAAAAAAAACTCTCATTTATTAGAGGATTAACAGCATTGAGACGTATTTTTAAAATCATACTGATACTGAACTCTCTATTATTTAGATTTTTACCGGGTCAGAGACACTGTGTTAGCAGTAGTCTTACCTCTCTCTCCTCACTGGCCGGGGTGTGTGGTGTCCGTTGGTACTGGGGTGCTGGTTAAGAGCCGGCGGTTTAGAAGAAGAGGGTGACTTGTCATCGCTGCTCTTTTCATCCGATCTAATTTCGGTCACGTCTTTCCACAACTGCTGCAGCTCTGCAGGAATCAGACCTGTTTAACATATCAGACTATTTACCACCTCACCTATGATCTTTCTTTTATGAGTTTCATTTAAAGTTAATTGGATAAATATATGTTCAAAACGTGAAATGAAATTAAAATATGTCCTCCTTTAGGATATTATAGATTATGTGAGGAAATCCTGCTAAAGTTCGGTTTAGTTGATAAGCAATGAAAACGAGTGGGGGGGAGGAAAACGTGTGTTCTTACTCTGGGGCAGTGAGGCGAGTGCTGTGGCCGGGAGAGACAGCAGTCCTTGTCTCTGCAGATGCTGCTGTTGAAGAGAGAGGAGCTGCTGCTGGACAGCCATCTGCTGTGCAAGCACCTGCTGCTGGAGAGAACATTCACACGGCACAGTGTCATTACACATGCAATTATCAAACAAACCACCCAGGGCAGCACCCTGAAATCTGCAGATCAGGCTGATCTATCCTGTTTCCGCTCACTCTTTTACCCAAAATGCACTCAGATAACTTTAAACCACATGCATTTACACTTCTTGTCAAATGCACCTACAGTTAGTCAGATTTATTTTTCATATCATACATTAATAGTTCTTCACCACTAACGTTCATTATTTCCAGCTTTTATAGGGGAAAAACCTGAGCCCTATCTCTGACTTGATGCTGATTGGTGCCCTGATATCCACGGCGGTTTGTCACAATGTTTCCCCTCCATGGTAATCACAAAAACACAAAGTTCCTTTAGATGATTTAAAGATCTGAGCTGAATGCAGGTCACAGACTACCACTTTAAGTAGTGAAGAGATGTCATATTTTTCTACATTAACCACTGAACACAATTCTTAAAAGGTTTTTATTTTGGGTTTCAGACTGCAAAGGGTAATGATGGGAGTACAGACATTTAAGAACTGATGGTGTTCTGATGTGTGATGTAATAGTTCTTTGTACTCATTATCACCCCCAACATAAACACATACCTATACACACAATCTTTGGCGGTGCACGGAACATGAACTCGTTAAACGGATAATTAAACTAACGACACAGGTGATACAAATGAATGTGGACATCAGTGAATGAAAAGCGGTGAACAAAAAACCTTTCCTGCTTTCACTTCAGAGCATAGTCGGGAAACGCAGGGGGGATTTATTTGTTTCCTCCTTACAGGATCCGCTCTACTGTTATACCACCAACCTCGGACACCTCTCAATAGACGTACCTATTAGGAGCTCTTATATTATTAGGATTATTAGGATCTATTACATTAATCAGTTTAACACCACTGCACTACACGGTTCCTTATTTCTAGCTGTTTTGAGTGTGATGTTTGTGTGATGGTTTCTGCTCTTGATTATAAGAGTTACAAAACTTATCAGGAGTCTGGTTTGGTTTCCATTAGGCGATAATGGTGTATATATATTTGACCATATTTGAATATCTTGCTAAATGGGTCTGAGATCTGAAATGTTTTAGGAATAAATATGTTTAAATCACATTTTGGGTGCATTTACACAAGTCCTACACTCCATATCTTTATAATTTAGATTTACCTACTGCCTCAAACCGGAGCTCCCAATAGATATACGGCTGTTTATTTGCATTTGGACCCATTTACACATGTAATATTAAAAATCAAAATGTAAAAAATATTTCCATTCAATTGTATGTCCAACTTGATACTTGTTTAAAGTGTAAGTCAAAATAATAGTAAAGACAATTTTAGTATATTACAAAGCGCCGCCACTTTCTTTTTTGACTTTATACTAAAATTGCCGATTTTCCAGCATGAAAGTCAGACATATCTGGTCAAGTTCAATTACTGGCTTTGCAAATAAATATTACAAATTCGTTCTACTGTGTTTGATTACAAAAAAATAATAACTTTGTTTTGTTATATTTTGTTATATTTTGACACAAAAAAAATCATATTCTTGGTCTGTATGATGTCCATACCGGCAAATATCTGTACTTGGTTTTAGTAAACTGGACAGAAGGTACCATTGGTTGCACTCAATAAAAGAATTGTCCTAAAAATTCCATACAGGTAGTTCAATTAACATGAATAAAACACGGGTGAAATGTCTGTCAAACCAATTACATGTTACGTTCATTTATAAATTGGTTCACACATCAGTGGAAAAAAAACCCAGAAGCCAAGACTGAGTCTCGTGAATATTTATTACTTCTGGACATGCTCAGTGGACACTTTTCCGACTTCCTTGATTTTAGCCACAGGTGACGTGATGTGTCCGTCAATGTTACGTGACATTAATTTAAAGTGGCTTTAGAATTTATTCTGTGGATAATATTATCTTTTAATCAACATTACTGTTTTCTTTAGAGTCCCAACTTTGTAAATTGAGAAGAATTTTGATTGTTTTTATGGTTTTAAAAATTTTAATAAATGTCCCCCTGAATGTACCCAAGACCAAATAATGAGCCATAACTACTGATAGGTGTCTGAGGCTGGTGTTATAAGAGTAGTGCGGCACCTTTAAGGGTGGAATCAACTTCAGCCCTGGAGGAAAGTTCATTTCCCGACTACGATCTGGAGCGAAAACACTGAGGTTGGCACTGGGTTTTCTTTTCACCGCCTTTCACTCGCTGCATTCCACCTTCATTTGTATCACCTCTCAGGTCAGTTTAATTATCCATTTAAAGAGTTCATGTTCCATACTTTCATTTAAGTTTGTTGTTTTGCTTGGCAAAAGTGTATCTGCCTACATGAGTTAGATTGTGTTTTTATTATGTGCGAGTCTGAGTGATGGTGTATGAGCCTCTATTTTTGGGGGGCTTTGTTTCATTATTAAAATTAAATCTGTTTTATATTGGTGACGTGGCAGCCTTATTTGGTGTCCTGTAGTGGCACAGACATAGGGCAGCCATCCAAGTCATGTTCCATGCCCATGGGGCTCCGCTCAGTAGCTCCAATATAATGCAGATACTTGTAACACATAAAAAAACAAGCTAGATACATGTTCTTTCCAGCTCTTTAAGATATTAAAGGCAGTTGGTACACTTAGCAGTGCAGTGTGACTTGCAGAAAATTGTCCTACGCACCTCCTTGCTGGGTTTGCCAGCATGCTGCTGCTGGAGGAGCTGTAGTCGGAGCTCGTCCTGCTGCTTCTTGTAGAACTCCTGGAGCTGTTGCTGCAAAACATCAGTCATAATGAAGACAATTTCTCTCCTCATGTACTCATGACATTACAAAGAGGTATGCAGCAAAAATCATTTAGTTCATTTATAATCCACCTGCCAATATCTGAGGAGAGAGAAGGTTTTGAGCTTGTCTTGTTTTGAGTGATGAGTGTACGTACCTGCTGCATCATCAAAGCCTGTTGTTGCTGTAAAAGCAACTGGAGCTGTTGAGGATTCAGGACTTGCTGCTGAAGGATCTGCTGCATCTGTTGAGGAGTGATCACCTGAGGGGTCATCATTGCCAGTGATACAGGGACCTACACAACACAAACATGATACAGATGACTGTGCATTCAAAGTGGCTCGCTGTTTAAAGGGGGTTGTCCTGCTTGTTTGAAGAAAATAGCCTAAATATCATGAATGATGTTATCAAACAAGATCAGCTTTCAAATAAATGGAAATTTAGTTTATGAAGGATATTACACGTGAGTTGGGTTCATACATTAAGTTTGTTAGGGGTTTGCCACGTGATCTCGATCTTTGAAGATGTTTGAAACTGTTCAGCACAACAAGATTTCAAAAAGATTTGATTTGAAAGCTGAAAGTCCCTTCTTAGCGGCTATGTGATGGCTATGAAAAAAGCATGGTATAATGTCAAATTATAATTCATTTTCCAAGTTCAGAATAATTGCACAGATTAGTGTTAGCAGTCAGATCTACTTTCAGCCTCATCTGCCATTCTGATTTGCTTTCCATGATGAAGAATCTTCAAACACTTAATTTCTGATCCCGTAATCTGAATCAGTTAGCATTGGTGCTTAAGCAGTTCAAGGGTAGAGTATATTAGCCAAAGACCTCTCAGAGCTTAATACATACACTACATTCCCCAAAATTTGTGGACAGGTGACAAGCACACCCAGATATGTCTGTTAAACATCCCATTCAAGATGTAGTGGTTAATAAGTGCTGCCACTGATGCTGGGCGTGGAGGCCTGGGGTGCACTCAGCATTTCAGTTCATCCCAAAGGTGTTCAGTGGGTTGAATTCAGAGCTCTGTGCGGGCCATTCGAGTTCTTCCACTCCAATCTGAGCAAACCACATCTTCATGGAGCTCACTTTGTGTACAGGGATATTGACATCATGGAACAGTTTTGGGCCGGAGAGCCCCATCCCCACTTTTTGGCCTGCACTCATGTTTTGCCTGGTCACATGTGTGTTTATGTCATCGTGACGCACTCAGCATGAAGGAAACTGTCTTTACACTGTGGCATAGTTGGTGTCTTTTTTGTCCACTTTTTTTTTTCTTCCCGAATTTAGTCGTAGCCAATTCCCATCCATCAAGCAATGCCTTCCTATCATGTGACCACCACTAACCACGGAGGGGCGAGAGCACCCGCATCTTTACAAAAACATTCAGGAGCAGCCCAACAATGAAGAGCCATCTGCCCACGAACGCTTTAAGTGACAGGGAGGTGAGCCATCCATCCCTACCCTGAGATCTCCCATGAACTCTCAGCCGCTGATGACTGCACACATCAATCTGGATTCAAACCCACGATCTTCAGGATGCACCAGTCGGAGCCATTTGGTATCATATTATGTGTGACTTCAATTTACTTTAATCAACAGTTTGAGAACCTGACATGTTATGAAACCACACCTCCTCCAATAAATTAAAAAGCGCAGATCATAGCGTTCCAGTTCCACGTTAGGCACAGTTAGCAATCACACAGTTAGCAATCACACAGTGCACAAGCCCCACTAACTAAACAGGAGTGCACCACTTTCAAGCTTTCTAAAGGAACCCTACCCAAAGTGCAGTACTGATTGCTTCATGTGAAAGGAAATTGTTAACCTACATCATACAAAAGGCACTTTTGGACTGAAGGAATCATTCATATTAATTTCTGGAGGAAGTACCCATTTTCTGTGTGTCCACACTGCAGGAATTTCAAAATTTTTCAGTTCATCTTTTGTGACTTTTCAGCCCCTACCTCAGGATAGGTACTCACCCATCACAACAGGAACCGTGAGTGATGTACTGTAAGTGTAATGTGATTGGTCCAGAGCAGCACCAGCAACCACCATGTTTTAAAATACCCAAAAGCCATTTAAAAAGAACTCGTAGGTTAGCTCTTAGCCATAAAAAGGCTTTACTGAGCAACAAAGGAAATACAAAAGAGGCTTTTATACGTCTAAGAGAAATGTAAACAGTTTCGCCAGCACATTCTCTCAGCTTCGTGAACAAGGCATCCACCACTCAGCAAAGTTTCCGACTCTCAGCTCTACTTTTTGCTCTTTAATCAGAATTATTCATGCATCACTATTTGAACTGCATAACTTTCATCAAACCCACAACATGGCTCTGATCATGGCGTCCTCCATTCTGTTGTTGTTTTACGTCGTGCAGAATTGACAACACTATACCAGCCGTTGGCTGGCTGGCGTCACATCAGCATTCCCACGGGCAGTGCGAATGCAAAGATAGAGAGGAAAAAAAAAAAAAAAAAAAAAAAAAAGTGTGGTGGCTTTTAGTTCTCGGGAAGCTCCCCAGGGGATATTTCCTCTCAAGTCCTCCCTGAAACTGCTCGGTTCGAAAGTGCCTAAAGACAGTAAATACAACTGTGCACTTCCGACCTTGTGCCTACAAGTTTGCCGAAGAGCCAGATGGGTGTGAAGGTCAGGTGTCCACAAACTTTTTGTGATAATGTATAAATCCTTAAACACTCAGTACAGCTAAAACTCTTTCAGAGTAGGTACCTGACAGCAATCAGGGAAAATTTAAGCATTAATCCAAAAAATAAAAACTGAGATGTAAACAAATAACCATCTCTTTTTGTAATGACAAGGCAAATTATTATTTATATATATATATATATATATATATTTTATTTTTTTTATTTTTTTTTACATGGATTTAACCAGTATAAACGTACCGGCTTCAAAATGTATATCATTTGGTATGAACCTTTTCGGCAGAAGCAATCACTGCTTTTTAATTCAGACACACAATAACACACGAAACATTCAAACAGCGTTTTTTTTTTTACTGTTTACAATAAACAAAATAATTAAAATTGCATTTATGGATCTGTATAAACAATGCATCCACTGGGGTACACAGCAACTGTGAAAACAAACCTGGAGATTGCATTTTAATTACAGCTCCACAACTCAAACAAACAACGGGTTCCAGTAAAGCTGCCTGTGTTGGGCTGCAAGTAAACAAGCCACTAGACTATTTCTCTGCAGCTGTGAGTGAAATATAACGGCTGACCTTCACGCACACACTTTCCCACACTATCAGGATGAGTTCTATGGATGTAAGTTATCGAAGAGGGCTAACACAGCTTCAAACCATTTTCAACATTAATAGTGTCTGGTGTCCTCGTCCTTCTGTAAAGCCTGCACACTCCACTGAAACAGAACACAACAACGACATCAACCGCTCAGCTGCCTACCTGAGCACGCTCACAATTAACAGCAATAATTCTGCTTTTACAGTCTTCCGAAACATTGATGTGCACCGTCTCTATGGCGACAGACAAGTCCAAACAGTGTTTTGTTGTTGTTATTGTTCCTGCCAGTGTGTCAGAGAACAACTCCCTCTGAGTGAGCATGTCAACAAGCAAGCGCTTCTGAAAACACAGGCCCATAAATCAACAAGCCTCAACGTTCCAAAAGAAAATCCTTTGTTATTGCTCTCAATACTTTTTGGGGTTGGGTTGTTCGCCCAATGTTAAAAAATAATATTATTATAATAATATTTTTATTGATAGAACATTTCCATGTGGGTACACATACAGAGGCACAAACACAGTGCTGTGTTAATTAGAGCTCTTAAAGAGAGGTGATTAGGTCTCTGTGCAGCTACAACTGAACAACCACAGAGAACGACAAAACCTTTTAGCAATGCAGGGCTATTGGTTACAAGACGGAATCAACATTCAGGTATCACAGAACCCGAGTCGTTTATGTAGCTCATCACTCCATCATGACACCACAGAAGAAAAAAAAATAAAATCAATATTTCCCTGAAATGCACAACTCAATTCCAGTGCAGTAATCTGGTGCTTCTGCTCAGCACCCCATTCATCTACAAACAAAATATAAAGTTACTTCATACTAGCTTCATCTTAAATCAGTAATAATCCTCCATTAAACTTACCAACGAAAATACCACTTGTAAATATGTACATGATAAAACAGGAATTATTCAAAAGGAACCAGGAAACAACTGGACACATATTTAGGATCACAAGTGTACACAATAATACCAATTACTACCCAGGATTAAGGTAGGAACTACCCAGGAACTCTCCCCATTAACTACACCTCACACATCCTGCTCATATATACACATCCCAGTAAACACACCCAGCACCAACACAAACCTGCTTAATTCCATTGGCAGTAAAGGTTGTGTCCAGCACTATGTGTAGCTTCAGTTGTACTGAGCATGCTTGTGCGCGTATTCAGGTGGGGTGCGACTCCCAATAGGCCGGCACATCCTGACTGGATTTCCTTCCACCATTTACAGACTGTTGAACATGTCCAATCATGCACTTCCAGCCCGCCCTCTATGCTTAACCTAGTGATACAACCTAACCCACTGATTCACCTTTCACTCGTTCATTCATTCCAACTCCGAGTAATGAACCACCCTATAAACATCAATATAAAAAGATAATATATATATATATATATTTATATATATAAAAAACCCCAAAATAAACTGCACATTAACAAAATAAGACAGAATGAGAACATTTTACAATGAGCATTACATTCTAGTAGATTATATACGTTATGCAAGGCTTAAAACTATCAGTATATTCAGGATATAACTATCATCATATTTATTTCTGTGGTGTGTGTGTGTGTGTGTGTGTGTGTGTGTGTGTGTGTGTGTGTGTGTGTGTTGTAAGGAGTAAACAAGATTACAGTTCTACCTGGGTTTCTGGCTGCTTCTCGGCGCTCTTCTGGGACTTCTCCCCACTCTGCTGTTGCTGTTGTTGAGCAACTTGAAGGGCCTGAAGATGCGAAAAACAATAACAAAATCCTTATTGGCTTTGTAAAGTCTCCAAGGAGTATTGTCTTTGTTTTTCAGCACATGCAAGTGTACCGTCAATGCACTACTGTGCATAACAATTAACCATTCATTATCTTTGTTATGTTTAATAAATGACAAGTTATGTAGAAAATGCCCAAAAACTAGAACCACAAGTTCGCAGTGATGGCAGCACCAAACAGCGTTATGACCATGTGAATATACAACCAAACACATGCTTTTGTAAAAAAAAAAAAAAAAAAAAAAAAAAAAAAGACATCTGCAGTTAGCATAAAAGGAGACGGGTAACAATTCACAAAATTTCAGAATGTTCCAGAAGATCTGTGTAATGAATAATTCAATGAGTAGCATTTTAATTTATGAACAATTAGCTCTCAACATCTGACGGGGGGGCGACACAATGGAGTAGTGGTTAGCATGTTCGGCTCACAGCAACAAGATCCTGGGTTCAAGTCCTGGGCTTGACGAGAGTGTGGACTTTGCATGTTCTCAACTTACATGGGTTCCTCGGGTACTTCAGTTTCCTCCCAGAGTCCAAAGACTTACATATTAGACTAATTGGCTGTTGCAAATTTCCCCTATGTGTAATACATGTGTTTGTTGGTCCTGGGATGGACTGGCGAGCAGTTCAGTGTGTACCCTGCATTGTCCTGAGTCAGTTGAGTACTCGCAACTGTAGTAGGATTGGTAAATGAATGAATAAACATCTGATGGTAAGAAGAAGTAAGAAGTAAGAATAAATAAATAGTAAGAAGTAAGAATAAATAAATAGTAAGAAGAAACCACAACTAGATCAATAAGGAAATTTTCTTACCACATATTTAATGATGCGTTGTTTACGCAAACAACAACAAAAAAATATTTCATACTGTAGGAGCTTCTATCTTTGGGTAAAATGCAAAGCACTACTGAGGCTCTTGTAGGCAGAAGCAGCGCCGTTTCTATCGCTTCTTTGTGCAGGACTGCCAGTCAGTCAAATTACCAGAAATACATACAAAGAAATCATTCAACATTGTTCTTTTTATTAAAGACAAGATAGATATAGGTTGCTCAGTTGGATGAAATCAGATACCTAATCAGATAAAAGCTTTTCACCAGAAAAAGTACAATTGTGGTATTTGCAAGTCTCATGGTTAGCATATCATAGTTCCCTGATGAGAAACCAGCCAAAGTGTCAATGACATGAGTGCCAGCTCAAGGGAAGCATAAAAGGTGAACCAATGAAGACCTGGAGGGCCATAATGAGAGATGATTTTTTGACACTGGACATCTAAAGGGAAAATGCGATAGTTCTGGCAAACGATTGTACTGAGTAGAGATGGCCTGCTGCCTGCTGCCCAAAGTGGGACAAGAGGAACTAACTAGTATCAAGGCAGTTAAACACTGGAGCTTCAATTTCATAATTCAGTGAGGTCCGGTACACTTCAGTAGTTTAATTTTGGCTTGGTCAGGTGAGGCAATTTCTTCATTCAGGCTACTGATTTAGTTTAGCTTACAGGTTCCCAGTCCTAGGCACACTGTTCTGTTTCATGCTCTAACAGACCTGATTCAGCTAATCAGCTAACTAAGTACCAACTCTTCCTGAGTTGAGGGTTTGTTAAAGTAGGAAAACCATTCAAATGTGCAGAAAAAGGGGCAAATTTGAACTATTAGTTTATGTAAAGGTACTGAGCAAAAGAAAAAGTTTATTCAGTAGATTATTTAACTATTAAAATAATCCTTTGTCCCTAATCATCTTTAGAAATGTGTGGCTACTGAAAGGCTTGTAGTTTTGTAAGAATAAACTTGTTCTTGCGTTCACGCTGATAGTCATTTTACAGTTTTGCATTAGTATTTGCATCTGCTCATTTGGTTGACACTTTTATCCAAACGACTTACAATTGAGGAACGATTGAGCAGATGAAGGTTATGGGTCTTGTTTAAAAACCAAAGACCCAACAGTAGCTGTTCATCAATGCTGGGATTCGAATGTACAAACGTCTGATTAATAACACAATGCCTTCTTCACTGAACAAACACTCAAACAACAAAATGAACAGTAGGGTGTGTATTTATTTGAACAGTGACATATTTTTATTTATTTTCTCTTTGTACACTACCTCAAAGAAGTCGAGAGGAAGCAATCCAAAGGTGAGTGAAATGCTAACTGTCAGATTAAATTAAAAGATTTTAACAAAAATATTGACTTAAGAAATGACAGCCTTTTTTTACACAGGGAATTCATGAAGTCTATGTCCAAAACAATGCCAAGAGTTACTTGGCACAGTTACTATGTGGGTTATTCTCTGAAACTGGGTCAAATTTAATGATTCACATTTTGGACCTAAATTTTTCCAAAAACAATAAAGAATTAAAAGAGCAATCCCTGCCCAAAACATACCACATGGACACATACAACATCATACAAAATCATTCGGATACATCCAGTGAAAAAAATAAAAATAAAATAAAAAAAACGAAATATTTCTGTAAAATTGGCTGCAATGTGTGGACGAAAATTGTGACAATTTTGTGTTACTTATGTTTCATGCCATAAACATATGCATATATACATACACACAACACATACACAATACATACGACACTACAGTCAGAGAGTCCAGCTCCATCCCCACAATGTTACTGGCCTTGCGGATCAAGTTGTTTGCGTCTGCAACCCTCAGCCTGCTGCCCCAGCAGGCAACAGCATAAAGGATGGCGCTGGCTACAACAAACTCATAAAACATCCTAAGCAGTGTTTGGCAGATGTTAAACGACCTTAGCCACCTCAAAAATGTAGACGGTTCTGGCCCTTCTTGTAAAGTGCGGTAGTGTTCTTAACCCAGTCCAGTTTATTGTCAATATGAACTCCAAGGTATT
>JBCNYH010000003.1:6894021-6905230 GCA_039654325.1 Tandanus tandanus
ATATACAACTAATGTTGCATGAAACCTGCTCAGATAATGTGTTCAGTGAGCTTTTATTCTTAATGCTGTGAATTCTTAAAAATTCTGATACACTATAAGCAGATGAACTGATTCTAGAGACCCGGTTTTCACCCGGTGTAAATCAGACACCATTAGACCTGAAGCTCTAAAACCTCACACTAAATATTCGAGTCTCATAAGGTGTTCCCTGGTAACAAGAAACCACAAAAACTAGGAGTTTTATTTTTGAGCCACTGTGAACTCAAAAAGTCTCCCCTGATTGTGAAACAGCCCGTATGGGCATATTTAAGATCTTGAGGTATTTAGACAGGGTAGAAAAGTGACGCTTCTGTTTTTTTTTTTTATGAAAACAAAAATATGAGTGTGATAGACATTACAAGAAAAAGACACATGAAAATTTCATCAAACTTGAAAATTCCCTGAAAAGTAAGAGTGGTACATGATTGTGAACTCCGGGTGTATAGGGGAGGAGGCGTGATAATATACTGACTGCAGTAGAGAACCAGAAGTGAGGCACGTAGCAGCACCGGCTTCAGGGTGGTGAAAGATTCTGTGTGACAAACATTACTTGATAGATGTTACATCTGATTCATTAACATGACTTCCAGATAAAGAAACATTTTTTTCTAAAATATTTTACTGATTTGCTTTGGAAAAGATGAAATGATCAAATTACTAATGATTTTACATTAAGTCCCACCCTTTCATGCATGTCTGGGTTTAAAATGTTTTAGGAAATCTGAGAGAATTGTTTCCACTAGTCCCCTACATGCCCCACCTTTCTAGAGGTACATGTATTAAGAGCATGTGTCAAACCTGAAAATCAATCCTAAACATCCCACAAACGACAAAACAACATCGCTGAAGTCCATGGACTGTGGATAGGCATCTGCAGTGAATTAAAGACAAGAAACCTCACAGCACCTCGTCTCAGAATTCATCCACCATGGCACATGTAGGTGACTTCAGCAGTTCATCTGGTCTTGGGCAGAGAAAATCTTGTGTTTGTGTTATGCATAAACAAATTTTTCAAAATAATTTTTGCCTGGTCATGTCCCATTTTTCATGGAATTGCCCATTTGATAATATTTGTCAAAATTTTTAAGTCAAAATATTATGTTTATACAATATAATTTTAATAATTTTTATTATTTTATAATCCTCAGGGAGTTCTCGGTTGAGATTGTATATGGGTGCCCTTGACGGGAACTCATCGACCGAATTTCGAATTTGGTGATCCTGTGTCATTTCCTTTCAAAGTTATCGCACTAACAAGCATTGACGAGCTGAATGTAGAAAAGGTGACCCATATACAATCCCACCCCAGCTGCACCTGAGGGGGGCCCGTACACCAAATATAGCGATCCTATGCAATTTTCATACCAAAGTTATTTCACTAACAATTCGGATGAGCGGACTGAACCCATTTCTACAGCTCCCACTCCACTCACCCTCGGTTACAGCACGAGTGAATAATAATAACAATAATAATAATAATAATAACAACAACAACAACAATAATAATAATGACAATATTTCTTCTACTGTTACTGCTACTAATAATAAAAATGATAATACGCATTATTATTATTATTATTATTATTACTGACAAATGCGCAATAATGTGTTTTATTGTGAAAATAAAATGTTGCATTTAGGAAGTTTCCTTTACAGCTGTTCAAATAAAATCAAAATTGTCAAAAATTGGTATCAGCAGATCAAATTGGCAGAAAAATAGAAATGGGTGCTTCTCTTAAAAAAACAGCCTGCTTGTTGTGGTTTGTTGGGATCTTAAGAGTTTAGCGTCCAGTTCACCGACTTTGCACAAGCTTTACACGACTTCACGGCTCAGAGGATTTTTATGGCTGAATTTCCCCAGGCTTGCTTACTGCTTTCAAAAATGAGTTTAGCTCTTTATTGGCTTCAGTGGATTTCATACTCCCTGTGATTCATACTCCCTGTTAAATTGCTTGTTGTTCAGTTTATTTCAAAGCTAGCTTTACTGTCTGTTGAGATCCGCTGTGGTTTCTCCATTTCCTTAGACACTTGTTTAAATCTTCTTTTTCCGTATCTTGTATTTGTGTTTGAAATTCGTCTTGCTGTGCAAACTACTCTAAAGTAAATAGCAAATGAAACATTAAAGCTGGGACAGAAACATACTTGGTTTAGCACTAGTAGCAGTTTGTTGACGTTGGTATCTTTTGTAATTCATCCACAGTTTAAAACGTTCTTTTTTTAGCATTATACACTTATCATATTTTCAGGAACAACATTTTGTTTAATTTCTAGGATTTCAGCTTCAGTGACTGCAGAATTTGAGTGTTTCTCTGCCATTTCCACTGAAGCACTAATCATCTGGAATAATGATTTATGATCTGAGGACAGCAGACCAATCAGATCACATCATTCCCGTGTAGTATATACTAACTTTTTATTGCCAAATATACAATCAACAAGTATTCCGGTTAGATTTTCCTAAAGCAGGGCTCTGTGTTCGTTCTATGGAGCTGATTTAGTTTCCTCCAAAACAACCAGCAGTACTGCACTGACCTGTTCCTGAACTGTCAGATTTCAGCTTTTTTGTTTGTTTGTTTCAGGTTAATAAAATTAGGGAGGCAGGCTAACTGCATATTCCAGATCTGTAGCAGGATGGGTGAAAGCTTGAGAACAGTTGCCACCAAAATATGTTCAGACATAACATCCCTATGGAATCAGAGCAGGCATGGCAAGCAGTACTTATTGTGTTGAAGAAATGACTGGAAAACATTATTATCACCCAACTAGACCAAATAAAAGTGACTTTAATGTCAGCTAACCAATGAAAATATAACTATACAATCATATCACTGAAAATAAAGGATGTTAGCCATGCACCAGGGCTGCATGATATGGTGAAAAGGCTTACTGTGATTACTGTAGACAATACTGCGATACAGTAAACCACAGAATCACGAGTACAAGTTCGAGAAAAATTCATAGAGTACAGACAATTCTGAGCCCCGCATTTCTCAACTGAAACTTAAAAACTTTAAAAAGTATCGCTCTGTTTTCAAAAACTTAAAGGGCCAGTGTATAACATTTGAAGGATCCATTAGCAGATCATCAGTTAACATGTTTTTATTTCCATTACTCTAGAATCATTTTAAAATGTCTTTGAATTTTGGGAACCTTAGAATAACCTGTATCATTATATGGCAATATAATATTATTTATGAAATAAATAAAAATATTAATATTTTTATGAACAAAAATATAAATAGTAAAGACAACTACATAACAAAGTGGAATAATAAATAATCTTACAAATTTTCATTCAAGAACGCCCAAATAAGGTCATTTATCAGCATGATAAATGAAATGAGAGGGGTTTTTGTGCAACCTATCATTGCATACAAAAAACTACATTTTATTTTATTATTTATTATAATTAGAACTCAAATAACAGACCTAAATGTATTCCCTACAACATTTGCAAAATCTTTTGTTGCATGAACAAATCTGAACTGGTAAAATAAGAAATTGCGTTAACAGGCCACAGAGATCACAGATAGTTTCAGCAGTATTTACTACATGAGCACCTAAAAAACAAATCAAAACAAAAAAACGCCCACACTAAAACGAGAATTTATTATTATTATTATTATTATTATAATATCAAGACAGACGCAGACAAGTTCCCGGTGTAGGCAGGTGCAGAGCCCAGGAACTATGCAAAAACATAACGTAAAGTCTAAAACGAGACGTGAAGGTGTGTTTGCACAATAATTCATAACTACAAGGCAACACAAGAAAAAAACAAAATAAAGTGAGATGCGTATGGTTTATTTTTCCATTTTAAAGCATGATGATGATGTCACTGCCTGCTCGAGTACCCGCGACAAACTGGAGCGTGTTATTTTGATTCAACTGATTAATTAGAATTAGACTGATTAGAAATTAGATTGATTCATTAGAATTAGATTTGATTAGAAATTGGATTGATTCATTAGAATTAGACTGATTGAGGACGATGTATGAAATGAAAATCACTATTTAATGAGGACAGTGCTGGCGCGCCCTGCCCAGGATTCTTTCCTGCCTCGCACTCGTACCTGATAGGCTCCCTGCCATCCTACAGGGAGAAAAAGCCTATCTTTACCCATTGAACATCAACATGCACATCAGCAAGAAGGCAGGATGTGCGTCAACCAGGATCTCGTCTCGAGAACTGGCAGCATCTGCTCTGTAATTTAGAAATTGTTCGATTATTCAAAGTCTGACAGCACAAACCACTGTCCACTCTAAAGTCTGTTTAAAATGTGATGCAACTAATGGCAAGAGCACAACACACTTACTTCTGCATCTCACTCACCCACAGATAACAGATAACATCAGGATCTCGTTCACATGGTACCCCAAACAATAAGAAGGAACCCGGTGGAAAGAAATTACAGATGCCGTGAAATTCCGTATCAAAGATTTGGTGCCCACATATACATTGGGGGATAAATAAAACTAACCTCAGATATGGGCTACCAAGCCAAAAGTACTTTTTTTCCTTTTTCTGAAACAGTCCCACCCATCTGTACAGGACTACACGTGGAACATGCCATGTGTCAAGCTTTTCCTTGCTAGCTAAATAAATAAACAAACAAAAAAATTAAAGTAAATTATAACAGCACCTCGTGTCTCGTTATTCCATTTTTACTTAGAAAACTCTTTATTCAGGTATTCAAGACATTTTTGAAAGCCACTTTCTATTTGTTTATTTACTTATTTATTTTCAAATTTGTTTACTTGGGCATACATTTCATTGATCCTCAAGGAGGAAATGCAGTGAGGAGTAACTGAGCAGCACTCAGGGAACAATTCCAGGTCTAAACCAACTTAATAAATGTGTCTGCTTTGTCCTTGCTTTAAAAAATTGAAATCGGGATCATAAATCGGGTGCAGATTTAATTTTTAGGCCATAATGCCCAGTCCAACCGTGTAGTATATAGTAATCAGTGTTACTCGATTCACCCATCAGTGGTCATAATGTTTATAATGTTATGGCTGATCAGTGTACAATCAAGGAATGAATGAAAGTATTGTTACTTATATACTGTGCTTCTTCTATAGTCCGTTTTTTGCTTTAATGCTACAGTCGTACTGTTTGATACAGATTTTTGTGCGGATGTTTATGACAGGTGCATTACAGGGCTCCAGATGAACTTTTTACATTGACGGCACTGGTATACATAATTTAGGTGCACCCAAAATTTAGCACCATGACTTTTAGCACAGTAATAATACATATTACACATAACTTATTTATTAGTTCTACTTAAACTCGAGCTATTGGGGTAACTAAATATTTGACACACAGTTGTTATACAGTACATAGTGTATGAAGGCTATATGGTGAGCGTGGGTAAGCTCCACCTCCCTGTGGACAATTAATATGTTGGATGGTCTCCACTTGCACAAGATGAACCGTAGATGATTTCACACTCCTTTGTGGAATGTCTGTTTCCATCAATCATAAATGAAATGCATGAAAAATCTGAGATCTGCGGAGATCTCTAGTGATCTGGGCACGTGCCACTCCATTTCTGTAGGCTGGGTTTACATTTAACCCGGTTTTTTTTCCCCATAAGGACGGATAGGAACTTAAATTCAGCAAAAGTTATCTCTTCACTATACTCTATATTCTAAGCAGTTATTTGATAATTTCTGACTCCCTACTGCTTTGGTGTGCTGCTACATCGCGATGAACCGCTGGGCGATTTATCAAAGCTGAATCTCGGAAAACGGACAAGTCACTCTTTGCGAAGGCTCAGTGCCAACGGGTGGCAGAATAAGAGTGGATCTTTGCAGAATGCGGGTGTGAAATATAACCCTGCTCACAAACACCCACCCAGTCACACAAATACATACATACAGGTGAAACTCGAAAAATTTCAATATCGGGCAAAAGCTTACTTATTTCAGTAATTCAACTTAAAAGGTGAAACTAATATATTATATCGACTCATTACATGCAAAGTGAAATATTTCAAGCCTTTATTTGTTATAATTTTGATGATTATGGATTACAGCTTATGAACCCCCAAATTCAAAATCTCAGAAAATTAGAATATTACATGAAACCAAAGATCTAAGTTTCACCTGCACACACACAGAGAGGTAGGCTGATAAATGTCAGATGCACTAGTGCGACCAATGATGATATCTAGTCATAACGCAAAGTTTACACAGACAAAGAAATTTAAGTCCACAGAAATTTTAAAATACAACACAAAACAAAAAAGTCAAATTTGGGCAAAAATACCGCCATCTCTCTTGAAGAATGTGATCTATGGGCATTGTTTATATTTACACTTTAGGAAATTCCTCACAAAGTGACCACATATGATAAAGAAAAACTAGAATGTGTTCATGGTACACAGATACCCCCACCATATGCTGAAGTAAGATAAAGGCTATTATCATTCAAAAATGTTATTGTACTATTGTAATAAATTAAAATAAATAATCCTCATAAGTGTTTTACATCAGGACATATGCTCTGGAAAGCCTTTTCTATGCTGGAGGTCAAAGGTCAAGGTCAAGGTGACAGGCACCTGAAACAGGTACGTGACAATCCGTTATTCTCAGAGGTATTCACGCACCAAATTTGTACTCATAGGTGTTGTACTTCAGAGGATACGCTTCACGTTGAATGATGGAACAGCGCAAAACTATATGCCCAGGAAACTTAGTTGGTGGAGGCATAAAAGGCAAGATGTAGGTTATATTATAAAAGCTGAGGCTTAAAAAAAAAAAAGGTTTTTTTTGGCATGTGGGCAAAAAATAAATAAATAAATAAATCTCAGTTTCGTGATCAATCGGATTTTTTATGTGTCGAGACGCCTGCCAGCTGGTTATTTTGTTACGTGACACTGACCTACAGAGTCAGCCGCGGGCGCTTCGTATTTTGCAGAATCAGCCAATGAGAATGTGTTTCAGTGTGCGGCCAGTTGCAACACTATATTCTATTAGCTAAATCTATTTGGGCCAATGACATGGAGTATAATCTAGACTGCGCACCGCCCCCTCTCTCGTGGTTAATCGGCTTCAACTTCGGAGGCGCTTTGGTCTGTGTTGTGGATTCGTGTTATTTCTGTGTCAAAATGGTTCGATCTTCTTGCGCTGTTGGCTGTGAAAACCGTGCAGACTGTCTTTTTTTATTCTTTGTAAAACCGTAGTCACGCTGATATTTATGGATATTTGTAGAGCAAACAGAGCAGAAGAAGCTGTCTGAAGATTTGGGTCATTTTAAAAGATTCCACCGTGATCGCAGCTTGTTGTGTTTATTTAAGCTGAGGGATGTTTCCTTGTACATAAATTTTGACTCGAGAATTCGACTAAGAGCAACTTATCGTTCACATTTACAAACACAGAGTAATAATGTTTTTGGACACTTGAGTTCTGACAAAATTCATTACAAATATTATTTGACATCTGTTATAGGTTTATGGAATAATGTATGAAGGTCGACTTCTATAGAAAACAATAATTTTAAGGTGCTGAAGATTGTGGTTCCAATTTGCATGCAGACTTCCTGTCAAGACAAAAATAAGTACATGTAATTCATTACTCTGAATTGACAGAGATGAACTTTTGGAAAAAAAAACTTTGCAAGGATTTAAATCTGTCAGTTGGTATTTGGGGTACAACACTTACTCGCAAGAAAGAAAAATCCCTGCCTACCGACCCGATTTCTTTGAGCCCGTTAGGGGAAATACAGCATTTTAAATTTTTTTAGGCCTGATAATGAAATGAAAGAGAAAGAGAGACAGCAGGTAAAATACCTTTTACATACAAACCCACTAATGTAACAGGTTAAAACCACACAGAACAGATCAGCTGTCATTGTCTTCCATAACAGTAAAGTCACGGGTGTCGTGTATTCCCACCGGACTGTACTTAGCAGGATGCTACAGAGTAGAAACCCCTTTCTTCTTTGTTTTAAATCTGCTGTTGGCTTCTTTAATAATAATTAATAATCAATGATATAGGTGTTGGTACTTCCACTGCAATACCCTGCGCCATCACTGTGTTTCTGACACGGGCGGTACCTGAATACCCATACTGCCTTACTGTACAGTACACACATCCTTAGGGTGTGTATGCAGTATGGAATAGCTGGTTTAATAGCAGTTGAATAATACCCTGATGACACACAGTGACACCTGCATTGTAAATACTAACCCATGTTCGTGCATGCGGAGTATTTAGCCATAGACTTAACTCAAGTGGGCGGAGCTTTAATTTTGTGACCCATTTTAAAAACGCAGTGTGAATAAATAATAAACAAATAATAATAAATAATAGATAATAGGAACACAAAGTTCTGTATGGTTAGAGATCAATCATTTTGAAGTCGAAATAGGGTCCACATTGCAGACCACATGAACAGATGCATGTTACCATCAACGTTACCATGACAACATGGACTGTGTGAGTTCAGTCAGCACACACAGCTTTCTAAAAAGGCCTATTTAAATAATAATTAAAAATACATTGCAGGTTCTTGAGCACTTGGTGATTCTATTTTTGTGTCAGTAACAGAACTATCATCAGAAATCACAGACTCAAAAACTTAAAAGCTAATTTCTTGGTTCTCTGTAAGTCAGAAAAAAAAAAGAAAAGAAATGTAATCATATATGAGTGAACCAGATTCCTGCACAATCTGAAAACACATTTATGTGCAGGCAGGTAATGGTGGCCTTTTCCACCAGCTCACATCCAAAGTATATTTCAGACTTGTGGTAAACACAATCGCCGACAGCAACATCACGACTCGTCACAACACGTTAATCCAATGTTTCTGATTCCCACAGACGCCACGACATGAAATTACCATTCATGTTATAAGGTCACCAGGGGATAGATTAACATTTCAACTTTACTGTTTCGCTCACAAACGACACCTTTACAGCATAACAGTGGTGATTTACAGAGGTTTCCCCCACTATCTGTAATCAAGTGCGTAGTCTTTCAACTTCAGAGCAGCACTTATTCATTTCACACGCAGATTTCGAGATGTTGCTTCAAGCAAAGAAAAAAATTCAGCAGACTGCCAAAAATCGAATTGGGTTAAGAATTGTTAATCGTATTATTAAAATCTTGAAGGACGGTGCTGAACCATCACAGGTCTACACATGGCTATGTTTAACAATGAAAGAAAAAGCTTTTCCACACACACACACACACACACACACACACACACACACACACACACACACACACAGTGTAATGAAAACACACAGGATTGAGACTAAACTGCTATGTGGCCACAGAGGAAAAGCACTTAGTGAGAATTATCAGAATAAAAGGCTTCAGTTTGCTAAAGAGCATAAAGATCTGATACTGGAGCAGTAAAAAATGGTTTTGTGGTCTGGCGAGCCCAGATTTACCCTACAAGAGTGATACGTGTGTCAGGATAAGAAAGAAAGCACATGAAATAAATGTATAATGCATAGTGGCCCCTGTACAAGCTTCTGGAGGCAGGGCTGTGATCTGGGGTTGCTTCGGTTGGTGTGGTCGAGGCTCGGCAGCATTATGTGGCAATATAACGAAGTCTGCTGACAGGATGAATGTACAGATTGGCCAGGGTCACCCAATAATGGAATTTTTCCCCTCCCTGATGGAACAGGCATGCAACAGGATAAAAGTTTCAGGATCCACTGGGCTCAAAAAGTGAAAGAGTGGTTCAAGGAGCACGAGGAATCATTTTCACATATGAATTGGGCACCACATAGTCCTGATGTTAACCCCGGTGAAAGTCTTTGGGTTGTGCTGGAGAAGGCTTTATGGAGAGGTTCAACTCTCCCATCATCAACACAAGATTTCAGTGACAAATAAATTCAACTCTGGATGGAAACAAAGTCTGCAGCACCACTTAAGATTGCTGAAACAATTCCATGGCGAGTGGTCTTTGTGCCAAGTGTTGCTCCGAACAGGGTGATTACAGGTAAAGAAAACTGAAACTAACAATGTCAAAATGATTAAAGAGAAATTTTTAAAAAGTTTATAAAAACTACAACGAATGATTCAACATCAACTTAAAAGAATAAAAAATAGAACTCCGGGTAAAATCAGCTTTGATTTCATTTTCATTTATTTCCCCTAATAACACTGTGTACGTACTTAAATATGAAGACAGACTAAAAGCCAAGTTCCAGATAACGGCAGTAAAGTAAAAACAAAAACTAAAGAGAACCAAACCTAAAACTCAAAATAAAACCAAAACTACTTATGCGTTTGTAAAACTAACTCAGATCAAACTGAAATTTAACAGTCATGGGAAGTTACTCCTTCAGTGTTTGTTGGCTTTTTTAAACCAACATTCAGAAATCATGTGGGGACAAACTGTACTCTATAATCCAATAATATGTAGCAGCACCTTCTGTAACAATAACCTGAAACGTGCATCAATGTATCTTACACAGTTTTGGAGAAATTGTACCGCGCTCGTTTTTTTACAACACTGCATTCTTTCATAGATGTTTGAGGACATTTTGTTTGTTAATCCCTTTTAAGATCCTGTCTCAGTATTGCAACTGGGTTGAGGACTGGACTTTCACTTGGCCATTCGAACACTTTGATTTTTTTTCTTCTATAGTTATTCAGATGTCAGTTTGCTGATGTACTTTTATAGAATAATTATGGAGGTAAGGTCACTTTCGGCTTCCCAAAGCAAAAAAGTCCATATTTTTTACCCCACCTATAAAGACCCCATTCATATTTTGGCAGGTAATGGTACATTATTAGGGCTGGTCAGGGAGAGAGAGAGAGAGAGAGACACAGCGCTAGCGAGTAACACACACAAACAATAAGCCACCCAGTGGAATAAGTAAATATTTGCTGTTGTTGTTGGTTTTTAGCATTTTAAAGTATTGCAACTGTTTGCTCCAGCAACTTTATGGCTTTAAGGTTCATTCATTCATTCATTCATTTTCTATTCCTCTGCCTCAATAATATCCCTCTGCCTCAAAAATATCCCTCTGCCTCAATAATATCCCTCTGCCTCAATAATATCCCTCTGCCTCAAAAATATCCCTCTGCCTCAAAAATATCCCTCTGCCTCAAAAATATCCCTCTGCCTCAACAATATCCCTCTGCCTCAACAATATCCCTCGGTCTCAACAATATCCCTCGGTCTCAACAATATCCCTCGGTC
>JBCNYH010000003.1:7071686-7086990 GCA_039654325.1 Tandanus tandanus
TATATGTTTATACTTTTGGACCCCCAGATATCAAAAATGAACAACTTGACATGCTAAAAAGGTCAGTGTGATGTGTCATAAATCAGTACTGTATGTCATACAAGCATCCAAAATTTCCTTAGGTACAGTAAAGTATATGTTTGTATTTATAAGCATACTACATCTCAGCCAAATTATGATAAAGAAATTAATTAATTCGCTTAATCCTAATTAGGGTTGCGGGGAGGCTGGCGCCCATCTCAGTCAGCTCTGGGCGAAGGCGGGGAACACCCTGGACAGCTCGCCAGGCCATCGCAGGGCCAACACACGCACAACCACCCACACCTAGGGGAAATTTGGGACAGCCAATTAGCTTACTGTGCATGTTTTTGTACTGTGGGAGGAAACCAGTGTACCCGGAGGAAACCCATGCAAGCACGAGGAGAACATGCAAACTCCACACAGAAACGCCCAAGCCCGGGAATTGAACCCAGGACCTTGCTGTGCGGCGGACGTGCAAACCACTGCGCCACCGTGCCGCCCCAGATAAAGAAATAACAGAAATCAAATGCTGAAAGATAAACATCAACTAGAAAAAGGTTTGGAGTATGATTAGAAAGTCAGTGAATGGCGAAAGGATCTGGTTGAGTTGTGTGTATGGAAAACAGATGATGAATAGATAAACAAACATCGTAATTATGCCATGGATGCAAGTGACCTGAGAGCGTGTGTAGGAGATATAAAGAGCAGCTGAATGTCTAACTCTCATAGCACGGACTGAAGTGTTTCCAAAGCAACAGGTGGCCCTGAAGATTACAAAGCATCAGTGAAAAAGAAGATTGGTGTGAAGGGGAAAGAACAGAGAAGAAACTCAGCTATTAAGGTCTAAACTGCACATTTAGCTTCAAACACATATGGCTGGTTCATGCGTGCTGTCACATCAAAGAGAAAAAACGTGAGCACAGTGCAGGTCTAAACACCAAACACCCACTCCGAACGAGGAAAAATGACAGCAGAGCCTTAAAACGAGAGAGGGCGAGAGAGAGAGGGAGAGAGGGAGAGGGGAGGGGGGGGGGGGGGGAATAGTGTGATCTAAGGGATGTGGTTTTACTGAGTGTGTTCCTCACACCTCTTGAATTTTACAGCTTGCAATTGCAAACAGTGTCGAAGGGTCTCACACACACACACACACACACACACACACACACACACACACACACACACACACACACATATTGATATCAGTAATGCCGGTAAATAAAATAAAAAATTTTTTTACAAATATATGTGAATTAGAAATATTTTTTAAATTTCTGTTGTGGGGGAGGCTGGGGATTCATAGCTTTTTTGTCTGTGTTTGTGTAACAAATTGGATGACTCGCATGCACCAAGAAAATCACATGAGATCAGCTATTCGGAATTGAAGATGTGTGCAGTTCATGAAAATTAGGGACTCTGAGCTGATACAGTCAAGTGATAGAAAAATGGAGATTATGCTTTGTCTCATTCGCATTATGAAAAAACACAAGCTTATACATGCACTAGATTTTAATTTTGCTTTTCCCACACACACACACACACACACACACACACACACACACACTGTGAGAGATGAAAGGCGTGTGTGCCCTTGCAGCTGGCCTCTGGTGCCGTCTCCCATTTCATGTTGCCAGATGCTGCTGTCATGCACAACCTTAAGTTAAATTGATTTTCTCATAACTGCTTGGACTTCAGCCTACAAAGAAACACGGCCAGTGCTTTTAACTCCCCTCATCATCCCACTTTATTTTTCACTCTTCCACTGAGCACTGAAAACTCAAACAGCAACTGGTCATATAACTGACAAAAATCAAGTAACTAATACATTGTCTATATACCTAATATTATAATTAATAATCTCATTTAATGCAATATCACACTGTAAAGCCTCGTTCGCACAGGAAGCGACTAGTGAAACGCTCGCCAGTGAGTGACATGCCTGGCAAGAGGGGCGAATCACTTCACTTCTCAGCTCTCTTGCCTGAGTAACACCCTCGCGTGTTTCCCCCGATTTATAATCTTTCCGAGTGAAACTGTGAGCAGCACCGCACTTCCCTACAGCAGGTCCGTGAGAGCCTTTCTCATCGTTATCTTATATTGTTTGAGTTCATTTTAATTGATATTTTCATCATATACCCCCAGTGTAGCTAACTGGGTTATCAAAGGCCAGCCATGTCTCTCACTGTCTATGGTGAGAGGCATGTAAAAGATCCATTGCTGATTTTCGTAAAGAGTATGCTGCATAGCCGTCAGCGTGTTTTTGCCCTGCGATGGCCTGGCGAGCTGTCCAGGGTGTACTCTGCCCTCGCCCAGAGTTGGCTGAGGATTAGGATTAAGCGGTTCAGGAAATGAATGAATGAATTTTCATCATATAAAGATGATTGTTCAAATAATGAACGATGTTAAATGTTAACTGTTATCACAATTCAGTAGGAAAAGACGTTAGCAAAACCATGTGCTCGAGTTAACTAGTTAACGCACATAATGTATATTTCATGAAGCTTTAAATTAACTAATATGAATATAAACTCACTGGAAATGCCGACCATTTCAGAAACGTGGACCCAGGCATCACGTTTCAGGTTATTATCCTTGTAAAAATTCTTACACTGAGACACGACAATTATGAGCTGCTCTTCCATGTTGATGTGAGTGGGTAAATTAAATTAGTGTTTATGGTTTCCACAAGGAAAAGTTCGAGCAAACCCTGTGTTTGGCATCTTCTGTCATTCAACAGTATATTTAAGCTCTGATTGGTAATCGCTCAACTCTTGTCGTGTGAAAGTTCAGTTCAGCGCCCACCCACTTGTCACATGTATCGCGCACAATCATTAACTTTGCATGGTCACTTGTCGCTTCCTGTGTGAACGAGGCTTAAGAGATGGAATATCTCACTCACTAAGATGGAATATCTCACTGATAAGTTCCCCTTATTATACATTGTCCAGCCCAAAAAAGTCTAAAAAATAACTAAAGAGATTGCTGAAATGATTAAAATTGGTTCTGAACACATTATTAAAACCTGGAAGGATAGTGCTGAATTGCCAAACTCACACAAGAAAAAAATCCAGATCACTGACAGTGGTAAACACTTGGAGAAGTTGAATAGTGGAAAAAAATTCAGCAGTAGAATTTACAGCTATATTTAATAGTGAAAGGAACACAATGTGACGTGAACTCACAGAACTGAGACTAAACAGCCATGTGTTCATAGTGAGATTAATTAGAATAAGAGACTTCAGTTTTCTAGGATGGGCAGTGGTGGCCCTTTGGTAGGGTGCTGGCTTACTGATCTGAAGGTCGAGGGTTCAAGCTCCACTATCACCAAGTTGGCACTGCTGTCCCCTGGGTTATCAAAGTGCAGCTAACTGGGTTATCAAAATATGGGTTGCCATCAGCGTGTTTCTGCCCTGCGATGGCCTGGCGAGCTGTCCAGGATGTACTCTGCTCTTGCCCAGAGTCAGCTGAGATGGGTGCCAGCCTCCCCGCGACCCTAATTAGGCTTAAGCGGTTCAGAAAATGAATGAGTTTGCTAGGAAGCATACAGATCAGACTTAGTAGCTTTGGGAAAAGTTCATGTGATCTCAGAGTTCAGATTCACACCTATTCGGACATGAAGCATGAAGGGAATCATATGAAGAGTGAAGTGGAGGAAATCGGTATCAGGCGGCACTGGGGGCGCTGTGTGGTTTTGTACCCATGAACTGTGGATGGACTATGGCCTGCCGGTCTAAAATGTCATAATGTCATATATATGGTCCTCCATAAATCTTCTGCAAATTGCTGGACTTCCCTATCACGTACTGGAATTAATTATTGATCATTAACAGCATCAACATGAATATGTTATCTTATTTTATCTTGTAATGTATATCTTTATTTGAAGACATTAGTAATCCTGAAATGGAGAACTGTCCAATGAAGTCATCTCTAATGAAATATATATTTAAACTGATAATGATTATACCTATAGAAGGGCAATTGTATGATTTATTACACAGTTTAGTATAATCAAATTGTATGGCATTTGATTATTGGGTGATTTATGTAACTACCGTATGAGAAGTTTATTCACTGAAGTGAGTGTAAGATTATTTTATTATTTTATTTTTGTGCCATTCCACTCTGTATGAGTATTGCTTGGCTGGCCTTGAACACAGAACATTGGAACAAAATGTGAAACCTTGAAAAGAAAAAAAATGGCCGTCCTAAGTGATGGGGGGGGGTGTCGAGCCTATGCTTTAAGGTCAGCTTGGGACATGTTGAGACATGTCGAGACTTGTTGAGATATGAGGTCATGAGGGACCAATCAGAGTCAAGAGCTAGAGGATGATAGACCAATCACTGTTTATAAGCCAATGCAAGCTGGTAGACCAGGTCCGAGGAACAATTTCTTCTGTGTGATTGATTGTATGCTTTTCTTTTCCTAAAGGCTAAATAAACACCTGAAAATGGATTTGACTCTCTTACGTCGTGAACTGGACACTTTTTGCAAAGACAAGAAATGTACCCATCATGCACAGTGGCCACTGTACAAGTCTCTGGAGGCAGTGTTATGATCTGGGGTTGCTTCAGCTCAGGTCGAGGCTCAGCAACATTATGTGTTAATAAAATGATGACCTGAATGTACTGAATGACCAAATTCTCTCGTTAATGGACTTTTTCTTCCCTGATGGCACGGATATAAAATTAGGACTCAAATAATGAAAGAGTGGTTCAGGGAGCATGAGGAATCATTTTCATATATGTACTGGCACCCCAGAGTCCTGACCTTAACCCTATTGAAAGTCTTTGGGATGTGCTGGAGAAGATTTTATTCAGTGTTTCAGCTTTCCCTCATTAATTCAAGATCTCAATGAAAACTTAATACAACTATGAACCGAAATAAAAGTTGTGACATTGCAAGTTTATGGAAACGATGCCACATGATGTTGATGCATGCTGTAATTAAAGCTAAAGACAGAAAAACTAAATCTTACAGTACACAAGCTTTTGGTTTGGCAGGGCAGTGTGCATCTGAATCAGACTTAACCTATAATAATTATTATTATAACACATATATATTGGTGATTTCTTTACAGCTTCATAAATGATCATTGATTAATAGTACAATAAATGGTGTAAGACAGTGTGTAATTTTCAAAATATGTCAGTTCTGTGACATAGCTCCAAAGAGTACTAATGTTACTCCCAGACACCACCTCTTATTGCAGGCGCAAAGAAAAAAATATTCCTGATTTAAATCAAGGCCTTATTCCAGTCAAGTTCTTCATAACTTAGCAAATAGACAGACAGACAGACAGATAATTTGTATATACCATATATATAAATGTGTGTATGTATATATGTATGTATTTTTCCCCCCATAATAAATGTAACTCCACTTTAAGTCAGAAAGGCAGAAAATTATTTCTCCTCCGAAAATACCAACTTCAGTCAAGGTAAAATGTAAAAGCAAGCTGTTATGAAAATGCTGAGCTGCAAGTGGCATGAAGAAATGTTCATCATCATGTTTTCATTCAGGTGGTTAAGCTTTGTTCTCACAATTTATGTGCCAGCTGAGGCAGCACATGTACTCCCACACTCATGTACACACATGCATCAGACATCCCCATCCCACACTCCACACTGTGTTGTGGTTCTGGCAAAGGGGAGAGAGAGAGAGAGAGAGAGAGAGAGAGAGAGAGAACAGTGATGGTGATAAATTGTTGTAAGAAGAGTAGTCCAGCTGTGGAATTCTCCTTTAAAAGACCCTTCACCTTTAACCTTTATCTTTTTTCCCCCTCAAGAGCTAAATGTAAGAAGATCAGACACTCTTCATTTTTAAGTCTTGATGTTAATCTGTATTATAATGTTTCGCTTTTACCGTTTCACTAATGCACTCACGCTCACATTTTGCCATGCACTCAGACATGGACAGCCTCACACACTGCACGCTTACACAAACGCCTAGGCATCTTTATCTCGTTATCTCCCTCTGCTTTTTTCTGCAGTGTCTTCCTTTTACTTCCTCTCTTATTGTTTGTGACATCCTCATCTTCATTTTACCTCAATGTCCCTGTTTTCTCAACGTCCATCACAGTTCCACTTGATGCTATTTGCTCTTACACTTTATTAAACAGCTTTGTTAAATACTTGATTCTGATTGGTCAATTATGGCATTATAAGAACTGATATTTCTTTATAATTTTTATTATTTAATTTCTGATAATTTAACACATTAAGCTGATATTTCTGTATAACATGATCTCTCATTAACCGAAGCAATAGAATCCTTTTTAAATCAATGTTTTGTATCACATTGTCGCTTTCTCTAGTGATTATTCATGTAGCATGCAGGATAACCTACAGCGGATCAGTCATTATTGTGAAACAAACCCCATCGGGGTGATTCAAGACCGCTATGATTTACATCAGGATCCTGCGTCATGCTCTCAGGGGTTTATTTCTCAATAATGACCAGCTTGCTGTACATTATCCTTTGCATAACAACCGGCCTAGTAATAAACATTTGACGTCTACACCCCTTTCATCCTCCTGTACGTTGCATGTGAGTGGAACCGTGGCCCAGAATGTGAGAATGGAGCCAGTGGTAAATCAAGACGTGCATGATGGTTTTTAATGAAATCTGGCAACTATTCATATGGCAAAGTGCCTTACTAGCCATGGCCTCTCTCTCTCTCTCTCTCTCTTTCTCTCTCTCTCTCTCTCATGCACATGCCTTGCCAAAAGTTTATATACCATTTTAAAAGATCAGAGCCTGTCATTAAAAGGCATTAGGTAGTCCACTATGTGAAGGCTCTCTGTATATGAAAGAGTTTGTGTTTTTTAACGTTATGCTCTCTCCTGACAACCAGAGGTATCACTTTTCTGATAACTCAGCACAAAGAGAAAAGACGCAGACACGTGTCATTAGAGTGAATTTCCTGGCTTGACCCCATAAAGATAAGTGATCACTCTAAAATATCTCTCTCTCTCTCTCTCTCTCTCTCTCTCTCACACACACACACACACACACACACACACACACACACACACACACATGCACATATGATACACAGGCCTGCATTGTGTCTACTTATCTCTCTATCTTGTGCTGGTAGAGAGGAGTGAACAAGAGAGTCAGAGCGAAAGAGATTTGCGGAGTGTGTGGAGATGGGAGGGGGTACTGGACTGATGTTTAACTGCTGGTGCCCTGCAGCCTTTAACCTGTAATTTAGCCCCACCTCACACACTCCTGTACAGCCGAACAGATGGAGGAAGAGAATGAGCAGAGAACTGAGGGAGGCGATGAGGGAGAAGAAGAATGTTATTTTAAACTCAGCAAGGTAAATAGCGTCTGCTGGAGGTCTTTTGTGATAGAAGACATACATATGCAACAGAATGCATTACACATACACTTAGACACAGGGATGGCCACCCGTACATGTATTTAAAATATTAAATTTGCCATTTGTGTTTGGAGATTTAAAAAAATAAATAAATAAACACCTTGTCTTCAAATTTTTTAACTTCAAAATACACAAAGACTTCAGGTCATATCCTTTAAACTGACAGACATGCGAGGAGGAACACAAAAGAATTGATTTCATAATGATAATAATAAGAAAACAAAGAAGAAGGCATACGTAGACATTTAGCCAAGAGGTAGTAAACAAATTAGTGCTCTAAAAAAAAAAAAGTAAAAGAAAATCTCCTTTGAATGACAAAGGTAACAGTGCATGTCATCCAGAATTATTTTAAAACTTGAGTGCTTTCTTTATTCTCTGTAACAAAACAGCTGTCAGGTCTATTTTGATCAGAATAAACTATAATTTGGATAGAAAAGTCCAGCAATCTGTCCTTCTATTTTGATGTAGGGGACAAAATATTGTACAAAATATTGAATATTTCTGTCTGATTTCCTATAATTATTATATAATTCTGCCATGTTTGGACTTACTTAAAAGACTTGTAAATTTGTTTGTTTCTGATCGGCTGGTCCTCTGGTGAAACAGATGAATCTAGTTCAGTGACAAAGGTCAACATCCATCCATTCATGCATCCATTATCTGTACAGTTTATCAGACAGAGTAGCGGAGGAAGTTGGAGCCAATCCCTGCTGACCCCGAAGAGGTCGCCAGTCTATTACAGGACTAACACAGACGCAAACAAACATTCACATTCAAACCTATGGGTAATTTAGAGTAGCCACCCAGTCTAACTTACATGTCTTTGGACTATGGAAGGAAACCAGAGTACCCAGAGGAAACCCCTGCAAGTGTAGGAAGCATCTTAGGGCAATATGTACAAAGAAAAAAAATCTGCCCTAAGATAGATCTCTGTGGAACGCCTCAAGCAGCATCAGTTTTAAATAATGATTTCTTTTCCCCCATCAGCTCCCTCAGTGAATGTTACTGAAGGTTCTCATAATAATGAGAATAATGGGGGCAGCCGTAGGTAGCCTAATGGTTAGGGAAGCGGCTTTGGGACCAAAAGGTCGCCGGTTTGATTCCCGAACCAGCAGGAAAAATGTGTGGCGGGAGTGAGCTCCACCTTCCTTTCCTTCACTTTCATGGCTGAAGTGCCCTTGAGCAAAGCACCTAACCCCCAACTGCTCTCTAGGCACCCCAATGTGTGTGGCAGCCCACTGCTCCGAGTGTGTGTATGCTCACTGTTTACGTGTGTGTGTGTGTGTGTGTGTGTGTGTGTGTGTGTGTGTGTGTGCTCACTTTGGATAGGTTAAATGTAGAGGAAATTATTTCCCTTGCGGGATTAATACAGTATAGCAAAATCAAAATAAATAAATAAATAAATAAATAAATAAAATAGCAAATGATACAAGGTGTATATTGGAAATCTCAAATCAATGAGTGCTCATTAATGAGCTGCATTAAATGCTGAGGGCTGAAATTCCTGCGACGTGATTTGCTAGAATTTGTACCTGCTCTTTTTACATAATAAACCTGCAAACATTATGAAGTAAATTTTATACTGTTTACTTTTCCTGGAGGTAATTTTTAATATTACTTTGACCCTATTAATTCTTTATATTTTATGCCATGATGCAGTGGATGTGGGTTACAATGTTATTGTACCGAATAATATTTTCGCAGTTGCCTCTTACTTTAATATTTCACTAACTCAGAAGATTAGATAAACCGCTGTGATTACTAAGATAAATATTATAAACAAATAAACGTGCGCTTTTCCTAAATGCTGTTAAGTTAATATGTATCCGGAGGATGCCATTAAAGTGCAAGAAAACCAAAACTGCTTTCAAATTAGGTTAATTGTTTTTACGTGTGCACAAAATGTGTGGATGCATGGTGTTTAGTAATTGTTGACTTTCAGATTTTTCTCCCTTTAGTATAAACTGGGTGTTTTTTTCTCCTTAATATGACTATGACCTATTTTAGTCTTAACAACAAGTGAGTGAAACTGAAAATAAATCCAAATCTATCCAGATTAGAACAAGGCTTCTTACTCAGTTTGTGTATATTGATGGGCTCAGTGGGCATGCCGTCTCCGCTGTCGCTCAGAGCACAAATTTGAATGATGTAATTATCGTCAGCAGGGAGGATGAGTTCCACAGAAGTAATGTTAGTGGTCACTGTATTTATCTCAGTATGTCTGTTCCTTGTATAAGAAACCTGTACAGTGGGACAACAAAAAGAAAATAATACCAAGTCAGAATTTAATAATTCATATAATAATTCAGTATTATTACAATTACATAAGCTTACACTGCAGCATGGTTGAATGTTTAAATCTGCTTAAGAGGCATGCATTATTTTATTCTAACAGCACAGGTAGTCCAAGGTGTTATATGTATAAAACAATGCCTTGTGAAAGTATTAGCTACCTCTCACTCACTCATTTGTCGAACCGCTTAATCCAACTATTAAGGTCGCCGACAGACTGGAGCTGGTACACACCCTGAACAGCTTGGTAGACCATTGCAGGTCAACACACACAACCATTTACCCTCACACCAATACACAGAGGCAATCTAAAGCATGCAATTAGCCTGATGTGCAAGTATTTAGACTGTGGGAGGAAACCAGAGTACCTGGAGAAAACCCACATAAGCACAGGGAGAACATGTAAACTCCACACAGAAATGCCCAAGCCCGTGACTCCAACCCAGGATGATCTTGCTGTGGGGTGGATGTGCTAACCACAGTATTCTGTATTCCTCCTCATCCCCACTCCTTTCCTCATTGTCTTCACTAATTCCCTCTCTCTTTGCAAAGGTGGTATTGTCTATGCCCACCAGAAGTGAGGCAAAACCTTTGTAGGTTTGCTGGTGTGGTGGGAAAGCCAGGACTTCCAGGATCAGTGGTCCCTCCTAACAAAATGAATATTGATGTGGCTCTCAAGACTTTTCAGATCACAACCATTCCTAAAAATCTTGTAAACTCAATTAGGTGTGAGAGAAATAACATACATTCTTATTTTATTTCACTGTTTTATATTTTATTTTTATTTATTACCCATGTAATGTAACTTTGATCAGTTTCTTGCTTCTATGCTAGATGCTTGCAGTGGTTAGAAGTGTAACTGAAAGCAAACAATCAATTGTGGGTGGCAAGGAACTGTCAAAAGGTTTTATGGATAAAGTTGCGAACAGGCACAAGTCAGGTGATGGGTACAAAAAAAAGTATAGACAATCAATCACTAGGAGCTGGTAGCATCCTGTTGTGGGGGGTGTTTCTCTGCAGCAGAGACCAGGGTGCTTGTTAAGAAAGGAAAAATGCACGGGGCAGAAAACCAACAACTTGAGAAAAACCTGATGCACTCTGCCAGAAAGGTATCAAAGGAAAGATCTTTCAACAAATCTTGTTCCAAAATGACAATGACCCGAAGCTGACCACACAGTGGCTAAATTATAAAATAATAAATGTGAAAAAAAAAAAAAAAAAAAAAAAAGTAAAGTAAAATGAAACAGATAAGAGAGACACTAAGAGATAATCCATACAGAATAAGTTACAAAGAGATAATAAAACCTTAAAAAAAAGATAATAGGCTGGAATAAAACGGAATAGCTAAAAATAAAAACTAATAAATTAATAATAAAATAATACAAACTAGAAGATGAATAAAACAAATAAATAGTCCTACCATAAAATAGAATAATATTTAAATAAATGGCTTATTAAAAAGATAAATATCCTAAATATCCTTAATATGCATTTAAAAATAACACTCTCTGTGCTCGTCAGATCTTCAGGCATGATGTTCCAAAGATGGGGCTGTAGTAATGAGAAGATACTACCCAGTAAGTTTTTAGTTTTACTTTCAAGATAATTAATATGCCTTTATCAGAAGACAAGAGACTTTAAAATTGGTGTAGTGTGATTTTTTTCTGGTCCCCATTTGTACTCGCACAGTTAAGTTTTGTAATAACTGTAATTGGGTAATATTTTTCATGGAAAAAACAAAAGAAGAACATTATAGCAGTCAAATCTATTGGTTACAAAAGCCTACATTAGTGTTTCTGTGTCAGCTCTGGAGAGAAAAGATTGCAATGCTCTTCAGATGATAAAATGGTGTTTTTGTTGTGGTTCTAATGTGTGGTTCAAAACTGAGATCACAGTAAAAAATAACCAAGGCTTTTCATTTGTTGAAAGGGTTTTAATGCCAGTCCTTGAAATTTTGCATCAAGTTTCTCTCTCTGTGCTCAGTTTTGTCCTAGTTGATCTGGAGAAAGTTCTTTGTTAACCAGGACTTATCTAAAATACAGGATATCAATTAGTCTTGGGTCATCAGGAGGCATGGATCTATTCAGATGTGTATCATCAGCATAACTATGAAAGTTTATGCTGTGTCTCCTGATGACGCTTCCAAGTAGCAGCATGTAGGGATTAAATTGTCCATTAAAGAATCCCTGTAAATTTTTGATAGTGCCTTGCTACCCATAGCTGATTGTTTTCAGTTGCATTTCCAGCAGCTGGAATGTTCTAGGAATAGCTGATCACATTTAAAAAAAAAAAAATCGGAAATCAGAAATATAAAATATCACATATTCAGAGTTGGGTACGCCAGTTTCCTCCCACAGTCCAAAGACATGCACATTAGGCTAATTGGATATTCTTGATTGGCCCTAGGTATGAGTATGAATGGTTTTGTCTGTGTTTGCCCTGCGATGATCTGGTGACCTATTCAGGGTGTACCCTACCTTTTTTCGGTGATGGCTGGAATAAGCATGAAATATTACATCCGAGGCTGAGGCTCCATTGATAATGATATAGAGTCACATCCAGAATCTTGCCAAGGTCATCAGCCCACAAAATAGGTGTGTCTTCAAATAACAACATGCGGGTATTCTGGAGGACACAATTAACTTAGCCAAAAAGGCTAGAATGAGTGGAGCCAATTTTTAGCAGTTGGACAAGAAACCTGGTAAATGGCAGATCAATGCTGTTTATCAGATCTCATCAGCAGTCAAAGTGAGAAAGAACTTGACAGCAAGCTTAAACAAGAGTTAACATCAGCAACCATGACGGAGGGCAAACAAGCAGCAGCGAAGGTTTTTCATTCCGGGGTTGCTCGCATACTTCTATACTAGTAAGTTCCTAAAACATGACCACTAATTACTACATGTAGCATACTCTTTATCAAGTTGAGTAATGAAAATTACTGTTTTTATTATTTGACCAATTTTATTACTAGGGCACCCCCAAGTGTTTCACGTAGGTTTTTTTTTTAATTGAGAGAATATTGCTAATGATTATTTATGGGAAAATTTCAACTATCTGAACACTGAATAGTAATTTGTTCTTAAATCTTACTTACCCACTTTTCACAAACATGCTGACATTCACCAACATTTTCTTAACTGGGATTAGTTCTTAGCTATGAATAAAATCTACGAACACGAAACAGCACTCTAATGCACACATCAGTGCCGAAGTGATGTTGCAAAATTGCTACTATTTCCCTTTTTTAATTTTCCCCAATTTTTAATATGATGTCAGAGACTTCAGAGAAGCTTGAGCACTTAGGAGCGAACGTATCTTTAAAACCCATGTGGATTCATTGCCTGAGACTGACAAATATCTTATAAGGAGGTTTCAGCTACCAAAAGCTGTTCTTATGGAGCAGTGCAACACCGGTACTACGGGCCCATATCTGACATTCTAACCCCATACCACCACATTTTCAGGTATTTACTGCCCTGGGCTTTTTGGCCTCAGGGGGAGCTTGGAGACCAGATGGGTATAATCACAGGCATCTATCAGCCGCACCCTTCCAAGTCCTGGAGGGTATAAATCTGCTTACCAGACATTATATTAAATTCCCTTTCCTGAATGCCAACAGCTCTAAGTCAAGTGCGGATATTATTTTGTTGCTGCTTTAAACAACATTATAGGTGCTGTAGACCGCACACATGTGCACACCCACTCCCGATCCATTTCCATGGCTTAACCATAAACAGTACCACTCGATTAATGACCAAATCATCTGTGACTCCCAGAAGTGTGGGCTTCCTCCGGTTACTCCGGTTTCCTCCCACAGTCCAAAGACATGCACATTAGGATAACTGATGTTCCAAATTTGCCCATAGGTGTAGGTTTAAGTGTGAATCGTTGAGTGTATGGCCCTGCAATGGTCTGGCAAGCTATTCAGTGTGTACCCACCTTCGCCCAGAGTTGGCTGAGATAACCCTAATAGGATTAAGTAGTTCAGCAAATGAGTGAGTGTGTGTAAGCTTCACCAATGATAGCTCCATCACTGTTGACTTTTTAACTGAGAAGTTCAGCCTGGTGCATCTATGCATGCAACACTGGGGAATCCCGCTGTGCTATATGAAAAAGCGCAACCCACAGCTGCTCCATTATTGTTCAGGCTAAGGGAAATTCGGGGTGTGGCTTAATTAATTAATTAACATACTTCTGCTCATTGGAGTGGAGTAATATTTCACAGTCGTGTTGTCAGACTGTGCAAGCCCTTTTAACATGCAGGTTTTATATTTTTGCATGATCATTTTTTGGTGTTTGCGTAGAATAAGTGAACTTACCTTGTACCCAGTGACCTCTGACTCCATCTCCATGGTAACTACAGGGTCCCAGTGGACAGTCAACTTCGAGCCAATCAGATTCCACTCCACATTCACTGGTGGCTGTCCTGGTGCTAAGGAAAAAGACAATCTAGTAAGTCATATTTTGAATTAAAATTGAGTTATACTTATTTGTCATTTGAATACTGACCAGAAGATTTGGTCAGGGAAAACATGGTAAGTCCTATGTAAACCAATACACATTTACAAAAAACAAAATAAACAAACAAAAAACAAACAAACAAACCCCCCCCCCCCCACACACACACACAACACCTTCCCACTGAGTTTGACTAGTGTTATACTTAGTCTGTGTCCTGACGGAGCAGTATAAGAATATATTCACTGATAGTGACTTTAAAGCAATTCTGTAAGTTGCACTGGATAAGAGCGTCTGCTAAATGCTGTAAATGTAAATGTAAATTCACAATAATATTATTACATGTGCCTTATATAATAGATTCATCTAGAATCATGTTCAAATAATTTACATTAATAATGTTCCATAATTTTACTTAATCCCATGGTTAGTTTTTTCTTTTCTTTTTTAAGGCCCAGAATAAAATTTGTACTACTCATACACCTACTCATATAACTTTATTCTAGTTAATCTGATTTTGCTCCTTTTTTGCCAAACCACCTTAATCATGTTTCATAGTTTTAATCTTTTAAGTGATTTTTTTGATTATTTATTTCTGGTAATTATTTTGACTCTCAGGTATTCTGTAAAATACCCTTCAGGCAGCTTGTGGGGGCTACTAATCTAATTTTGAGGAAATAAGGTACAAAGATATTAACAGATAATTTTCATTCATCCATTCATTCATTTTCTAAGCCGCTTAATCCTCATTAGTGTCAGCCAACTGGGGCAAATGCAGGGTACACCCTGGACATCTCGCCAGACCATTGCAGGGCCAACACACATACAACCATTCACACTCACACTCACACCTAGGGGTGATTTACAACAGCCAATTAGCCTACTGTGCATGGTCTTGTACTGTGGGAGGAAACCGGAGTACCTGGAGAAAACCACGGGCACGGGGAGAACATGCAAACTCCACACAGAAATGCCCTGAGCCCAGGAATTGAACCTGGGCCTTCTTGCTGTGAGGCGGACTTGCTAACCACTGCGCCACCGTGCTGCCCTTAACAGATTTTAAAAAATAAAATTATGAATATAATCTATTTTTATATACACCAATTAGCCAAATTAATATTATATACTAATATTATATATATATA
>JBCNYH010000003.1:7113167-7129772 GCA_039654325.1 Tandanus tandanus
TATATATTACACAACATTTCCATTGTCAAGTGTTCACAGAATTTCTACTTAAATCCAGATAAAATCTTTTTTTTCTAAAGGAAACTAAAAAAACAGTTTTCATTCATTCATTCATTTTCTCAACCACTTAATTAGGTCGCGGGGAGGCTGGCGCCCATCTCAGCTGACTCTGGCGAGGGCAGAGTACATCCTGGACAGCTCGCCAGGCCATCGCAGGGCCCAGTTTTCTCTATTAAAACATTTTCTGTAAAACATTTTATTGACACATCTACAGAACATTTCCTATGCCACATGTTTACAGATTTTCTACAGAAATCCACATGTTCTATAGAATATTTTCTTTCTATACAAAAATTATATACAGTAGAACAAGGTTTTTTTTCTATAAAACCTTTATAGAAACATTCTATGGAATATTTTCTTTCTATAGAAAATTATTTAGAACAAGATTGTTGTAAGACCATTTTTTAAATATAGACCTATGTAAAGTTATGGGAGTTCTATAGAACTTTTATAGAACATTTTTTGCAGGGTAACCTTAAAGAGCTAAACCAATTATCACCAAATGTAGAAAAGTATGACAGCATTTGGAGAAAACTATTCACATACATAATACTCATTAAACAGTATCAGCATTTTATGGATCCAAATGCAAATGATCCTTTCGCAAACCCCATGGGTCATTATTGATTGTCTGCCAAACTCATAAAACTGTACAAATAATAAGAACATTAGACATGCATTATAGTAACCTACGCTATTTACAATTTACACTGTATGGCGACTTGCACTGGTTACATGAATTGGCACATCACTCTTGCAATCACAAGACACAATAGGGGATATTCCACAATAAAACGGCACTAGTGATAGTAGCATAACGTAACAAAATCTAGAAATTATTCATAAAATGGAAATTAAAAACAAGAATTCCTTTGTCTCACATGAACAATGGCAATATGGTGGTTGGCGCGCACCGGCTGTATGACATCAGTATAATTTTCTTAATATTTTTTACCAGTCATTTTTCAGTTTCTCAAGAACAACAGGAAATCGTACAGTACATAAAATTCCATATGAACATTTAAAAATATTTATAGAAAAACCTAAATAAGCATAGCCAACATGCACACTGATCTTATAGTACTCACAGCTGCCTATGTGAATGGCAAGATCTGTGGTGTATTGGTTTTGTCGATTAATCGAGGACCTGTAAACGCGGATGCGAATCTCATGCCTGCTGGTGTTTTTTCCTTTTTCACAAATAAAGATTTTATTACATTTTTATCACCTTCTGGAATAAAAAATATCCTTCAGCATATTTTATTTGCTTAATCTAATGGGTTTTCAAATTTCCAGTATTAAGCCTACATTTTACCAATGGATTGGGCTGATAGACCACAGTATTATTCCTTCAGCTCTTGCTATATTTGTAATACCGTTCATCCACTGAAAAAAGGAAAAATGCTCAGGCACGACAAACAGCAGTGGTAGAAAAAGTCATCACAAACATGTGACATAGAAATTACTTGAATAGGTAGAGAAACCGTTAACAAATGACGTGACAACTACGACGTCACAATGACGTCAAAACACATCATAATATTGATGAATAAAACAAAACAAACAAACAAAAAAAATTTTTTAAGTGAAATTAAAACGGTTTGATGACTTATCATTAACAATCCAGATAAAATGCTAAAGAAATAATAACAAATATTAAGAAATGTTTTAACAATATGATAACGAGCTGTGCGTGCACTCTCTGTACGATCCCCGAATTTAAAAAGATCATGTCATGTTTGTATGCAGATTAAAAAACATTTGTTCACTAACTGAGCAAATGTTTTTTTCCCTGTTGTATTCTGTGACTTTCAAAGATGCCTAAAAAGTTCTGGAATAAGCAGACACCCCAAAAGAAGCAGCCATCCCTCAGGCAAAAATGCAGAGCTCCATCTCTACCACCCACACCTTCACCTGAAAAAGCAGCTGCATCCCAAGAACAATCAAAATCCAGGTCTCCCTGTCCCAACTTTTCACCTGCCTCTGACAGATACATCTCTCCTGGTCCATCCATTGTCTCAACTGCATCCACATCCTCAACATTATCAGCAAGAAAGCCCAAGAAGCCCAGGGCCATGAAGAAAGAATTCAAGCTCAGGAATATGGATGATAAGCAAGGTCCTCTTAGAAAATAACTCACTAGGGGTGGACAAATGAGGTTGTACCAGTATCCAGCCGCAGTCTTTCTTCAGACAAACAAGACAATCCCATAGCACATACAGAGCTTTCTCACTGCACATGGGATACTCACTTTCATACATACATTTTCATGCATGTACAAAAATTCTAGAAGAATGGCATGAGCAACAACGAACAGTAACTTATTAAAATGAATCAAACGGAATCAAAACAAACTTCAGCGCATGGCAGCGAATGCTAAAAATTGTCTATATGCTGGTATATGCTGGGCCAAGATCTTATAGTGTTCAAACATTGCGGAGGGGCTGACAGTAGAGCTGCTGCTCCTTCAGATTGAAGGGAGCCAGTTCAGTTGGTTTGGGCATCTGGCTAGGGTGCCTCCTGGATGCCATTAGGAGACGTGTTCTGGGCACGTCTGACCATGAGGACAACCCAGGGCAGATGATACCTCATAGCTGGTGTGGACAAAGCTTTGGTATTCCTTGAGAAAGGCTTGAGGGGATGCCAGGGGGAGAGAGTCCTGGGCGTCTCTGCTCTAACTGCTGCCACTGTAACCTGAACCCAGATAAGCAGCAGAAATGGATTGGTGGATAAGAAACCATATAAATTCATGATGATTCACTTCTATTAGAGTGAATATAGCTTTAATGCATCTCAATGATCTCTGTACAATTTGATTTTGGCCTTTTCTTTATTTCATCAAGGTAGATTTTCTCTGTCAAATTAGATGCAGAAGGTTAGTTTACGGTAAATCTGTGGGCATGCCACAGATTTTCAATCGGATTTAAGTCTTTGCCTTTTAAAAGCCTGAATGCTTACCTTTTTCAGAAATAGCTTCCTTCTAGCCACTTTTACATAAAGACCAAATCTGTGAAGGGCTGGTGATATTGTTGACATCTGCACAGATTCTTTCATTCAAGCCAGCGAGCTGTATGCTGGCATCTCTTTTAGTCACTAGCCATTGAACATATAACTGAAAATTGTCCTGCTTGGCAATTTATCCTGGTAGTGCCTGCCATATTTTTTTTCTATGTTAAAGGCTTAAAGCCTTTGCTGGTGTATTTAAAAATACTTTCCAATGTTTCCCTCCTAAACATTTTTATCTTAAAGGTTTCTAAGCAATAATTTGTGACAGCAGAACTAATCCGATGGGCTGTTTTAGCTAACCCCCCTCCCCCTCCCCAAAAAAGGAATGATATTTATTGCGTTAGCATAAAACACGATAAATGTACATTTACACAGGTGTACAAATAACACAGGTGTACCCTGTATTTAATACACAGTGCATAGTATGAGTGCTCAAGAAAATGTATATCCTAGTCCTAATTTAAATGTTTAATAAAAATGTGCAAATTAGACTTTATTTTAAAATAAATCTGAGAACACCTAAAAAAATTGCTTTAGTCAGGTCAAGAGGAGCAGGAAAAAAAAAAATCCAATTTTATTATACTATATCTATGGAAATCTTAATCAGTAATCAATTGCAACTGAATATAAAACAGACAGTAAGTGGCCAGTGAAAGCCATTATGCATTAAAAAAAAAAAAAATTCTGTGTATTCTGTCATATGTTAGTTCCCCCTACCTGTATTCACTGCCTGCCATCCCACAGTGAAAGGTGTTTTAGTCTGGATGATGTAGCTGAGGATAGGACTACCATTGTCCTGACCAGGCCTCCAGGAGAGCTGTGCTGTGCTGTCTGTGATCTCCTCTACTGTTACACTGTCTGGAGCTCCAGGGGGACCTGACTCAATTAAAAAAATATTTTTTTCATTTATGACTTTGTTTATTTTTTTCACCAAAGGGTAAATAATTTTTTGACACATATACCAACTTAGGTAAAAGCTTGAGTAGAGATCTTGGGTAGCGACTGTACAGAGCTATTTGTGACAGTGACAGTGTCGTAGTTCTGTGATTTGTATTCACTAAGCCAGACTAAATAAGCAATGGTTTGCCTCAAACACACTGAAACCTTGGCACTGTTGTGAAATCCACTGTCTTCAGACTCACTCACTCATTTGCTGAACCGCTTAATCCTATTAGGGTCGCAGGGAGGCTGGAATGAGGGGTACACTCTGAACAGCTCATCAGACCATTGCAGGGCCAACACACACACACACACAAACACACACACACACACACACACACACACACACACACACACACACACACACACTCACACTCACATCTTGGTGCAATTTGGAACAGCCAGCTAGCATAATGTGCTGCTGTCTTCAGACTATAATATTAAATTTACTGGCTTAATGTAATGAAATTCTATATTTTGCTAAAATCTGTCAATAAGCTGGACTTTCCAGTATCATTCTTGTTTTAAAATAAATACTAAAGTGCTTTGAAGCTACAATTTGTAATAAATAAAAGAGGGGGAGAAAAAAATTCACCATAATAAGTGAAGTGATCCTTTCAAACCCATCATACGAAACATTAAAACATTCTTGTTCTTACACAAACCATAAAAACATTAAATATGAGATCTTTTATGCTTTAATACTAAGCTGCTGTACTACTTCTTAGCCGCCTTTAATCTTTTAAACTGCAGATGTTGGCCGTGCTGTTCCAAGATTAATTACACGGTATTGATCTTCTAAAGCTCATTAGCGTTCTATGATAAACACTTTTGACATGTTGCATTAATTAACTCATACTAAAGAAACAAAGGAGCAGCACGGTGGGGTGGTTGCTAGCACACCCACGGCACAGCAAGAAGATCTTGGCTTCGAGTTCCAGGCTCGGCGAGGGCGTTTCCGTGTAGAGTTTGCTTGTTCTTGCATGGGTTTCCTCTGGGTACTCCGGTTTCCTCCCACAGTCCAAAAACATGCACATTAGGCTAATTGGCTGTTCCAAATTGCCCCTAGGTGTGAGTGTGAATGGTCGTGTGTGTGTTGGCTCTGCGATGGTCTGGTGAGCTGTTCAGGGTGTACCCTGCCTTCGCCCAGAGTCGGCTGAGATGGGCTCGAGCCTCTACGCAACCCTAGTAGGATTACGCAGTTTAGCAAATGAAAGAGTGAGTAAAAATATAAAACACATGGATTAATTTATATCACATGAAGAGCGCAATTAAAAAATAATAATCAAAACAAGCAGTGGGTAGCACTGATGGTTGAAAGTGTGTGAAAGTTACTCGCCAACTGAAAATATTTTCCACTTGCAACATTAATATGATTACATGGTTTGAAATGCAAGTAAAATGTTATTAGTTAATGTTTTAAATATAGTATTGGACATATGTAATGCAATTGTATTTACAATTTTTTTTTTACCTTTTACAATCAAAATGGCAGCTGCAGACAAACTCTCTACATCAGTGTCGATGATGCAGACATACTTCCCAGCATGCTTCAGTTGAATATTGCGTATCATCAGATCTCCAGCCACCCCCTTTGAGGAAACACACACACACACACACACACACACACACACACACACTTCAGCGTACAAGCTTAAATAAATATCATGCTAATGGGCATATCTGAAATAAATATTCTGAAGGCAGCATATACAATTTGGGAATGGACAAGAAATGTGTATATTTGTCGGTGTCAGCACACACAAAGCGCCCCCCAACCCCCCGTGAAAAAAAAAAAAATAAGTTTTTTTCACAAATGTTTACTACCATCTTTAAATATCTCTCCTGAATAAACATCCCTCATGCCCAACAACTAATGAACTTTAATTAGAGCTTAAGCTCAAGAGATGCAGTGATTGCAACATGCAGACAGCCTGAATTACACAGCAGTGCATCTGATGAACAAAGATTCACATAGGGGCAATTAAATTAATGTGTTCATTTAATAATGATAAAGAAGGTGGTGTGTTCAGGGAAAACGAGATGTAACTTTGAAATGCAACTGGAATCACAACTATGTTTGAGGTAAGATCAAAAGGTTCTGGCACTGTCGCAAACGAATACCTTATGGCATGGTCATATGTATGCATCAGGAGCGAGTGGTAACCCTCATGACAGCATGCTGCATGACATTGCAATGTCAGCATCGGGACCCGTTCTACATGCAGATTTTGTGATACTGGCGTACACACTTGGTATTTTTACTATGTGCCAAAAAGCAAACTAGACCAAAATGCTACTTGATATGTATTCAATTCACATCCATTCAATTTTACTCCTATAGTGCTTTTTAGCATTAATATTGTCACAAACCAGCTTCACAGAATAGACACATTTGATAATGAATCTATACACTTCACTATATGTACAAGTCCTGTACATCACTGTTAAGCAAGCCTGTGGCAATAGGGGCAATGAAAAACTCCCTGAGATGACATGAGAAAGAAACCTTGAGAGGAACCAGATTCAAAAGGGAACCCACACTTATTTTCGTATCATCAGATGATTAACATCTATGCACCAAAAGTGAGGCGGATACTGCGAAAAAGTGACATCCACCAAACCTGAAATACATAACTGTTTTAGCATATACTACATTGGAACAGAATTTTAAAAAAGCACAAATAAATGAGATTGTTATGGTTTATTAATTAATTAATGTTTTAAACCATGAAGGATGGATGAAGATTGAGAACATATGTAAGCAGATGTCACTTCACCTTTCTTTGAGTTCAACTATATATAGTGTAGAAACAATGAAATGCAAACTAAAACATAATTTTTATAGTATATATTTACATATTTAATCCCTGACACTGAAGCAGGTCAGGTGAGCCTGTGCTTCGAGCCAGATAATAGCTCTGTGTAGCTAACGGCTTCTGTTTTGTTCTGGTCTGTTCAGACTACTCATTCAGAAATTAATGTAAAATAACAAAACAAAAGTAAACTGTGTTCCATAAAGGTGTTTTACTATACTGTATACAGTACATTACCAGAACCAAGAGAAAAACAAACTAAAATGAGATTTAATTATTATTGAATGGCTTTCCCTTTTAAAGTGTGAAATGGTGACTCCGTCTGGTCCAAGTGGCAGTAAAAAACTGTATCTGTTGTTTTTTTTTACATATACAGTTTCAATAATGAGCAATTACTGAATGCACTGAAGTATGGCATAGAGAATAATTCTCTATCGTATAAAAGTCGAATTCTATCATTCAAAATATTTTCAAAGTAGACACTCACGTTACTATGTTGCATGTGTCTGTGGTGCAATAATCATTTAACTTCTCCGATGGCAACAGTGCAATAATTTAATTATCCTATGGCAGTGATGCAATACCAAGAATCATTCAATGTCTTTCCACCAATAAGAAATAAGAAAATCTCGACTGGACCAGTCACATTATGCCATTTCCATGTAGTATCAACGTAGATTGTAACGATCTTCCCTAACTGTGTCATGTGGGTAAAAAGTGTGAACTGTGTAGCAGCGAATTTACTGTTTTAACATCAAGTCAAGTTTGTTGTCTTATTTTAATGTAATGAATAATATTTTTTTTGTGTCATTTTATCAAAACCATTTGCATAAACAGTAATCTAAAGCCTTTTTGAGAGTTTCTGAGTGTAAATGTGAGTGCATAGGGTTCATTTATTAGCAGGAGTGAGGGGTTTGTACGCTTTTCTGATGTTTCTGTGTAGTATATGCTAAAACTTTGAATGAATTGTAAAAGATGCCATAATTGAGCATGTGTGACTGTTGTGATTGCGTGTGTATGTGTAACCACTGTCATGCTTCACAAATGTAAAAATAATCCATGAAAATCTTGTTTTAGTTGACTTTTCTTATGTTCTATGTAAAACAATTACACTTCAGGCTTAGTGGGTATTGCTGAAGAGTACTGGAGAGACTATTCAGAAATACCCATCTTGCCTTTGGTAAATAATTGTTACTTATTCATTAAAATGTTTTGTTGACTTACCCCACCGACATGCTCATAGTGTGGATCGAGTTTGTTGAGAAGCTGACCATTAAAGGCCCAGGAGAAGGACACATCCAAGGAGGCATCACATGCAATTTGGCATGGAAGCACAATACTCTCACCCACTATGATCTCCATATCCACTGGGCCCTGAGTGATCCGTGTGGGATCTGAGTAATACATCACACACAACCTCATATTATAATATGTTACCACCTGTAAATATAACAATGGTCCAATCTGATTTTGAAACAACAAACAAGTAATTACACCAAAGTGCACATGGAAAAGTTCTTGCTATTCTCCTATCTCCATTGAGTATGTCTGACAAACTGAATTGAACAAGCAGGGTGGTCCATTGTTTAATAGCTCTTGCAATAAAAGTGACCAAAAAGTATACATGTACAAAATGTACCAGGAGCTTAGTGTTATTGTCTACAACACTGCCAATTTCTCTCCTCAGACAATGATCTGTCTGAATTAATTTTGGGGTGTGCTGGGGTAAAGCAGCCCTGCTGGCATATAATTCACATCACTCTTCACCTTTCCTAAACACAAACACTGCTCAAATACTTAATGACTTAAAATCCCCAAAAGCTTCTGCTTTCATATAATACTATGGTCAGCAAACACGTCTATGGGAGTGTAAAATAACACACTTACCTGTAACCAGGAGCCTTCTGGTGGTGCTTGCCATCCCAAACTGATTTCTTGCCAGACATGTGTAGCTGCCCACATCACTCTTGGTCACATTAATGATTCTTAGCGTTCCATCAGAGAAAAGACTTTTCCTGGAGGGGCAAGACAAGCATGACCCAAAATTGAAACCTTGTTGGCCAACACAGTGTGAAGTTTCAACTTGGCTTTTAAAAGGGGCCATATTAGTGTATTTTCCTGGATTTGAAAATTAATCATCACTTGGTGGTGCAGGGCTTGTAGTTGGTTGGTGCATCTTGGTGGTAACAATACCGGCTAAAAATGAAGTGATTTACCATGATGGCAGCAAACATTCCAAGTCATCATTGTAAATGAGAATTGGTTTTCAATTGACTCTCCTTCTGTTGATCTATTACATAAAATATGTTTACAAGAGTGGTTGTAATGTGGCAAAATGTGGAATGTGGATATGAATACTTTTCACTGTAGATCTGACTCATGCAGGCATCACTTTATTTTAGTCTTGGTGGTTTTACCTGAAAGCAGTTACTCTTCTGCATTACCTCTTGAGTAGATTCCCAGGAAATCCTCTCTGATCAGAGTTCTACATTTGTGTCATGCACACTTTATGAGCTCTATGAATTATTGGGGATTAAATTGATCTGTACCAGCTTCAGATCAAGCAACAGGCTGGTGAACTGATTTAATGAAAAGCTTACAAATATGATTTGTACATTTGTTTACAAGGACATGTGGAATGAAACATCCTGCAAGGCTCCACAGGTTTTCCCTATTGGAACTGATATGTGCACAAGCCATGTTGTGTCCCAGGTGTCATTAGAGAAAATTAGGAGGAGAGACCAAATATTAAATTCAGTATGATCTGGACCTGAGAGCAAAAACAGCTAAGCTAACACAGCTTAGAGAGGCACAAGAATGACAGCCCCAACTTAAAAAGACTGCAGCAATCGACCTCTTCACTGACAACATTAAGCTCCACCCTGCTGTTTAATTTTTGCCAGTGTCCCACACAGGGACACTCTCTCACATATTCCTGACAATATCGCCGTATGTATCTTGCCAAATGCGTTTACTTTATCCAAGAGAATTTTACAGGGAGGCCTCAATTATGTTACTCAAGGGCATGTTAATGAAGTGAAGATTATGGATGGACCTGGAGACAGCGTAACAGCAAAGTGCTCGTGTTCAATGGCAAAATAAAAACTGCACAATCTGATTTAAATGCAGCAGGAAATTTTGATTTGATTGTGGATTTATATATCAAAATAAAAATAAAAATCTTTCTGTATGTGTAAAGCAGAGTGAGGAGTACATTTTACTATTTATTAGTGCAGATTTAAGGCACTACCTACATTGTAATGTTTATAGTTTTAAAATTATTTATTGAATAAACAAAAATGGCTGCAGACCAAATGACATAACTGGTTAGTTGATTAGCTCTAGTTAATTCGTCCTTCTTCATTATTTGAGTGTTTATGAAGCTTGTTTACAAATAAGAAGCGTAAAGCATATTATATATGCATATATATTTACTTTTTTACTCGCTTACCTTCAGTCACACAGCTTTATGTTTGTTGATAATGTTTACATTCAGTTGTATGTGGGGCGTGCTGCATGCTTTAATCCATTGTAGACACTTATTCAACCGGGTTCTCGGCTTTGGAAAAAGGACAAAACGAGCTCCCTGTTGCCTTTCAGGATACCTTTCATCAGAATTGCTCATTCCCCAAATGCGCCTAAGAATCATTTAAGCAGTACCAGTGAAGAGCTTCGTATGATTTCTCTATCAGCCTGCATGTACCTGAAGGTCTAGGGATAGTGTGTCGGCACTATCGTGGGAAGTGCATATAACGATAATAAAGCATTTTGATTGGTCAAAACTTTTCGCATGACTGACAGTGGGAAAATGTCCATTGCCTGAGACCAAAAATGGAATGAAGAAGTTCTTGGTGCTGGCTACTTATTATTAGGGATTACTATCTATTTTTGTGTTTGAATCCACTGCTGCATTTACCTGATCTTCTCTCCATTTTGTTATAAAACAGGCACACTGGACAAAGGGCCAAGGGCCGTTTTTGGTCCCAGGTGGTGGAAGGGGAGGAGCGCACCCTTGCTGTACATGAGATGGAGGTTGTCAGCAGCAGGCCTATATCAGCACAGTGCAAATCAGGCAGTGGGGGTATGTGGCAGCGTGGGTGTGAACTTTACCCACTGTAGAGAGAGGTGTCCGGTAGAAGCAGCAAGTAACCTGCTGATGATTTGCACCAGTGTGTCTTTGTATGCATAAGGATAGCTGGTAATGAAAAAGAGAGAGCGAGAGCCACCACAGCTGAGTGTGTTTACATGTATGTGGTGTGAAGTTTGGTAATTTCAAGATCACAGAACGGAAAAGAAAAAAAATTCAAGTTTAAATAAATTGTCTCTATTTTTGGTATCCTGAACCTGGGAGTTGTCACAGTATACACAATGACATATTTCAGGAATGTGCTGCTCATTCTATTGCATTTCTAAAAACAATAGGTCCCTTTTTAGTATTCGTAAAAATCCGATGAATTCAGAAAATATTTGTATGCAACTCAACAAGCGCTTGAAGGTGTGCAAACTTACACATAAAAAGACCTAATAATGTAATTCTAATAATGTTGATCGAGTTAAAATTATATAACTTGCTTAGATTACTACACTTTTACACTGGTGAGTCCCAAATAAATGGAGGACAGTCTGGTCTGTCAATGTGCAGCCATAAGCTGTAAACAAATGCCTCAGCTGACAAAAGATTTTGTGCATGACTTTTTAATATTAATATACTATACTACTGTATATAGTAGTAAGACCAAATAATTTCTGCTCCTGTTTTCAGGCTTTTCCCAGTTTCATGCTCATGTTTTATCCAATGTCTGTGCACTTGAAACTTTATGGAATTTTGCAGCCATGCAAATCAGCTGTGGCATTTATGTGCTGAATAATTTAAATATTGTGGACAGTTTAAGTTTGGGTTTACACAAAGATTTACACACAATTTTACTAAAAGACTGATGAACAAGACACAATTCTAGGGATATATAACTTTCAGTGCTTTGGGTGCAGACAGTTATACAAAGTCTTGTTGTTTGTGCTTGCAGTTGAATTAAACTTAAGAGATCTTACTCAGTTCATCAAGATGAAGCTAGAAAATTAATTGTTGTGTTAGTCCGACTAAGCCTGGAATATGAACTGTATGTGAACATATTTATCCAATTAAAATCGCACTAAATCGACTTTCTCAAAGTCGGACTAATACACCCACATAATTTGATTCTAAGCTGAGCTAGACCATTCACTCTGCGCATGCCCCTCAATTTTTGGAACGGGAAAGTGGAGCCGCTTAGTGCCAAAAATCAATGGAATACTTCATTTTGTGATACAAGCAAGAAAATTGGTATGTGTGATTATTTAGAACCTTTTTATGTGGAATCTTTTTCAGGAAATTACTCTGGCCATCTCACATTGTCAATATTCTAGATGTTTTAAAGTGCTTTATATCAGCTTGGGTTTCTATTTCATATACTTTTTTCTTACTAGATGACTCTAGTGATTCCATCCATGGTTTATTTGAGAGAATAAAAATTGTTTTTTTATAATTTATGAAAGGACAGAGAAATTACTAACATATTGAATTACTGAAACTGAATTATCAAAATATTCAATTTCAAATTTTCTCAACTTCAGATTGTGTTTCTAACCCAGACTTTATTATATAATAGATATAATAATATTGCAATAGGGGAGAAATCCATTGTGAATTCTCTAGAGTTTTGGTCTTTTCCTGAATGTGTGGCATTTTCAAAGTGCATTTATCCAAATTATTACCAGCCATATTAAAGGTTCCTGAGACCAGAGATGTTTTTTAAATCAAAGAAGAAATGGCAAAAGTTAATCAAGCAACTAATGCTATATGAACTTCAAAAATCAAGAACTGAATGGAGAAAATGCAGAAAAGAGTTTGGTATTGATATTATAATAGAAAAAGTTTCATCCCTGTCATATATACATTTGTTATGAGGTGTTTCAGTGACACTCTGTGTTGTGAAAACTCAACTTAACAGGTTTGGATTTGCAGGAAGGTGACCATTTTTAAAAATAGTAGTGTCGCTTAAACTTCTGTACCAAATTTCATATTTGAATCACTATTTGAACTATTTTTCCAACAAGCTGCTGCACTTGGAGAAGCCGCTTCATTTTTGGACTGATGTAGAATTCATACTGTGTCAGCTGAAAGACAAATGAATGGATGAGAGGAAGACATTGAATAGTGATCTGTTTAAAACCATAGCAGAACAGATAAATGATGCTGGATTTAAAATGACGTCCAAGCAAATCTGTATTCAATGGATCGAGTTGACACAATGCCGAAACAAGTTGACACACTCCAGTCTGTGGCCCAAAATCCAAAACATGGCAGAGTTTAATTTTTGTGCAACAAGTTTTTTTTAAAGAGACACTTCACTTACAGGTTAAGTACTGTCTCTCCACCTCTGTGATTTCTTAAGCGTTTCAAAGTGACACTTTAAATCATCTTAAAAGTTATACATGGTGACCCGATAAAATCTCTCACATTTCAAAAGCAAAAGGAAAAAGAAATCATTGAAGAGAATCAAATTATTATTTTTACAGAAAACTTCATTCAGTAGACTTTTTATTCATCAAATATTAAAGATGGTCCTCTACATGGTGGCTGTCATCGTCTATACACACTTGGAGGTGATTTCTGAAGGCTGTCGTGGCGTGACGGGTCATGTCGGGTGAAACAGCGGCGATCTTCTGCTGAATAGCAACCTCAAGGGCTTCAAGAGTTTGGAATGGATGAGTATACTCTCGTGATTTAGGTAGCACCACAAAAAAAAAAATCACAAGGGGCGGGTCAGGGCAACGGGCTGCCACCCGACATCACAAGATCACCCGATCCGGAAACATTTCCCTCAGCACTTCCAACGATCTTCGAGCTGTGTGTGTTCCGTAGCTCCATCTTACTGAAACCACACATCCACTTCTTCAACATTAAGGGGCTCAAGTTGGGGTTGGGCCACCAACAGACCTCCTCTCCTGCATCACAAAGGTTCATGCGCGAATAATCATTTGATTCTCTTTAACCTTTTTTTTCTTTTGAGATGTGGGAGATTTTTTTTGGCACACCCTGTATTTTAAAAGTTATTTAAAAGCTATTCTATTTTACATTAACATTTAAAATTGGTTTGTTGTAAGAAATGTAAATAAAAACACCCTGGAAATATCATGATTTTATTGTGTTTATCCATAACAAAAATGTGCCAAGTGGAGACTGTAATGGTAGGATTTTGATTCACATTTTCTAAGTATTTGCATATAAAATGAGATAAAACTAATGCATGTACAAAATCCCTGGGTAGTAGAGAGAGCACAGGGTGGAGAACAGCAGAGATCTCTTCAAAAAAGCAATATGCATTAAAAAAAGTAATGCATACAGCAGGTATGACATGTACAGAGCTGTAAATTGGTCCAAATGGTCCCAATTTACTACCAGTCAATTGTTTTGTTCTGTGATGTAATAGGTGAACTGGAAAAAGCACAGTACAAGCAATCAGAAAGGGGACATATCACCAGCTATTGTAGCAGGGTTGGATATATTTCGGCCAATAAATCAATTCCTCTGCTGTGCACCTATACTGGGACAAAAACAGTAGTTTAGTTAAATGGCCTAATTGAGCTATAACCATAGCTCGACTTAATTGTGCATGAAACCTTGTGACTGAATGTGTCTAACTGGTCTAAAACTAATTCCTTTCCTCTCTCTATAATTCCTTTCACACAGTAATTCCTAAACCATTTAATCATAAATCATTAAAAAAAAAGAAGCTTTGATTCTGTTATTACCTCCAACCATGAATCTTTTCCAATCTCACAGAATCTGACAAAATCACTGTGCCTGGCTTCGGTTAAGTTATTAGTAGTCTCCTTTATAATTCATGAGCGTTATGGACAACGTTCCTCCTCAACTGCTGTAGCTGTGTCACCTTTTGAAAACTGTTACACTACAAGCTGTGCTCAGTAAGTGAAAAAGGTGGAGACAGAGGAAAAGGGGAGATGCTATAAAACGACAGGGGTATAATCGAGGAGAAATTGTGAGACATTGTTCATTCTGGTGATAAAAACTATAAGAAGATATATTCAACAACCTTTTTTAAATTATTAAATCTAAATTCAGAACACAAAAATATAATAACAAGCTCCTCAAGAAATTAAAATATCAGACCCAGCCATTTGGATTTATATCACAAAGTTTAATTATCGTAAAAAATTATCACGATTTACCATCTTGCTTGGACTTGCTTGACATCAAATAAGCCTGATTGCCTCTCATACCCCAAAGCCAACTTCACCTCCATCAGCCTAGCTGGAAGGTGCACCCTGTATAGCCTGGCCTTGCAGCCACGTGAAAAAATGCAACTCTGATGCAACTCCTTTTTCTTTCAAGCATCACTGTGAAATCGTTGGGAAGTGTGGTTGCTTTCTATCACTCAACTTTACCCACCACATCTGAGTCATGAAAAGGAGAGGGTGCGGTGGTTGCGGTGCAACAGCTACACCACCATACCAAACCTGTGCGTAGCAACTGGTGGATGGAGAGTCCAGCAGCAATGGGGGACTGGTGAAGTGACAGGATAGTACTGGCAGTCGTAGGCAAGAACCTGCACGTTGGCGGTATGGAACTGATGGTCATTTTGTTACACCAACTGGAGCAATATAACGGTTCTGCCGCATTCCAGATGTCAGAGCAATTCTATTTAGAGAGGTCACTCCTCTCCCCACATGGGAAAGGGGTTATAAAAAGGTACCCCAAACATTGGTTGCTACCTGGAACGCTACGTATGCTCAACAGTGAACGTAAAACAGCATAAATTAGGCTCAAGCTGGATTTTGATTTAGCAGTACTAAATGAAACTTATCTTGTGGAATGCATGCAACATGATGAAGAAACAACAGTTCTAATTTTTCTAATGCCTAATCACTGTCAGACTCTTGGAAAAAACGTCATGTTACTATCAGCAGTGGACAAGACAGTTGAAAAACGAAAGACGACTGGATAGAGCCATGCAAATCCAACGCAACGCTGATGTCTACAATATGAGAAACAGCTCTATTGCCCTGTCATGCATGGTCCATGTCCTCTTTAGGGTAAGGTCCTAACAAAGAAGTCTGATATTCTGGAACACTGGATAGAACACTTCAGCAGCCTATTTAATAAGCAATCTAACATCTGACCAGATAGTATTGATGCCATGAAACAGAGGCAAATCATGCAACATCTCGCTGACCCACCCAAAAAGAGGAAGGCTGCCATGCCATCTGCTCTCCACAGACAAGTCTGCTGGTGAAGATGGTCTACCAGCTGAATTCTTTAAGCCTGGCAGTCAAGCCCTGACTGCCAAGCTCCATGACCTGCTATGCTGCATATGGCAGACAAAGACATCCCTCACCAGCTCAAGGATGCTCTCATCATAAACACAAAGGTGACTCCTGTGACTGTGACAACCATCGCGGCATATCAAGATCATGCAATACAGACTTGCCACCTCAATCCTTGATGACATCATTTCTGAAGCACAGTGTGGTTTCAGCAGTGAGTGGGAAACAATAGATATGATTTTTGCCACCAGACAGCTACAAGAACAGTGTGTGGAGCAGAACGTTAGCCTTTTTGTGGCTTTCATACATCTAACCAAGGGGTTTGACTCTGTTCCATGTATGGTCTCTGGAAAATCTTGGAGAAGAAGGGTTCATTCATCCATTCATTCATTTTCTTCCACTTCTTCCGGGGTCGGGTCGCGGGGGCAGCAGCCTAAGCAGTGAGGTCCAGACGTCC
>JBCNYH010000003.1:7180403-7199185 GCA_039654325.1 Tandanus tandanus
TGAAATTGTAGTCCATTTATTTTTCTCTCATACCATATATTTAGCTCTACTTCGTTGTATTGAGCACTGTTTTACGGGAAATCGACTCAGGATTTTATAAATATATATAATAAATAATAATAATATAATAATAACAACAGGTCTCCCGAGTGGCACATCAACAAGGTGTGAGACTATCAACCCAGAGATCCCAAGTTCGAATCCGGATTGATGCCACAGCCATCCGTGACCCATGCGGAGTCCAAGGGAGCTAATTGGTCATGCTCTCACAGGAGGGAGAGATGGCATACGCTCACTTCTCTGTCACTCACAGCGATCACCAGCCAATCAGGGGCGTCTCTGAGCTCATTCGTACGAGGGGGCGGATAGCGTTTTCCCTCCGAGTGTGTTAGGCCACCCCCAAATACGCATGTGCAGCAGTTCACAAAAAGGCGGGTGGATGTCACGGAGGCATTGCATGTCAGGCATTGCATGTCACAGAGGGGGCATGTGCATGTTTACGCCCCTCCCTGGTTGGTGGTGGTCGTGTGATAGGGAAGGCAACACTTGATGGGTGGGAACTGAATACGACTAAATTAGGGAAGAAAAATGGGGGTGGGGTGGGGATAATAATAAAATAAATAAATAAATTAACGATAATAATAATAATAATAATAACAATAATAATAATAACAATAACAGACAATCTTAATGACAACATAATAAAAAGTCAGGTAAGAAAAGGTAGGAGAGATAAAGTATAACTATAAACTTTTGTAAGGTAAGAGAGATGAAGTGTAAACCATAAGCCGTAAACCTTTGTATGTAATACAAATAAAGATAATAGATAAATACAGTACAAAAAATGTGCACATTTTAAGCTTAAATGTAGAATTAGGCACATAGCAGCAAACTGATAAAGTGAAAAGTGATAAAGTGCAGGTGTAAGTCCAGTTCTATGGAGTGAGTGTGTGTGTGTGTGTGTGTGTGTGTGTGTGTGTGTGTGCTGGTAACAGTACCTAGGGAGGTGGGTAGGGTTCAGAATTTGTCAACGTTCAGGGTTTGTGTGTGCAAGGGACAGGAGGGGGTGAGAGGGCAAGGCAGGGAGAGAGTTCTGCTTCCTGACAGCCTGGTGAATGAAGCTATCATTCAGTCTGCTAGGGAGTTTGCAGGGAGTTTGATTTAGAGATTCAATTATTTAAGTACGAAGCACAGATCAATTTACTTAAAACTGGCAGTGGAAATTATTACTTCTTCATATATGCTGATCCAATCAACATTTTCTATGGGATGTATTTATTGTTTTACATGACTGTATCTCACTAACACTTAAATTTTTTAAATTCAATGTTTTGCAGTCCTGGTCCGTAGATACTAATATTTAGCATATTTTAATGTGTTTCTTGCCGCCAACACACCTGATTCAACCAATCCACGAACGATGACTAAAATGAAAAAAAAAAGAATGAATTTAGACTAGAGATCGAGGCGGGAAAACATTAAAATGCAAAGGGATTGTACTCCAGAATAAAAATTGAAAAAACACTCTAATTTAAGAGCACTGTGCTGTGTATGCACAATTGTGATGTGTAAATTTATGTAAATACATGAATGATATATTTCACCATCACTTATTTGTCAAGTTCAGCATTTCAACAATGTCAGTAATAGCCTTAAATAATGAAAAAAATCTCACATATAATATTTATTGTTTATAATGCTTCTAAACTAAAAAAAAACGATGCAGCAGATTATGTATTCTACTCTGAGTGCCCACTAAGCCACATAGCAATGCAGATACTGGATCAACTAATAAGAAAAGAAATTCTGCCACTTTTCTTACCCAGTATCCAGTGTAGAAGCATGTCACAAATGGCAAGTGGCACAGATACTTAATTCCAGATATTGTTCTCAGATCTGCAAGACTAAGCATTGCCTCTAGTCATAATACAGTAGATAGGCAAGAATCACCCCCTTGTAAAATATTAAAATTATGTTGCTTTGCAGCCAGAAATGATGACACACACAAAAAAAAGTATTTTTTTTCCAGCTGTATTTAGCCAATGCAACTTAAAACAGCCAAGTGAAGGACAGAACAACAACAGTTAAGAGAATCACTGATATGGTTAAAGGATGATTCTCTACCTAAAAAAAAATATTGTAAACTGATATAACTAATCACCTTCTCCACTGCACACCAATCTAATCGGCTTCCTCCTGTGATCAGCTGAGTAGTTCAGCATAAAAAGCTATTCCTAGCACATAGCAGTTGGAGATACACCCTTTGCAATTTAACTAGACCATTTCTTTTTCTTATTTTTGTACAAGTGTGACCTGCTGATACCGATTTTTTCTGATTCCAATTTTGTTTTGAACAGCTATAATTGACAAAATGCTAACAAAAACAATTTATTTTCACAAAAAAAATAATAAAAAAATCATTGCACTTCATTATCATTATTAGTAAAGTAGTATGCTCCATTCACCCTGCGATGGAAAAGAGCTGGCAGCCTAGCCTGTAAAAATATCTGGCAAGAACACTCTATGAGAATAGACTTGTCAAGAGTTGGATTCTGCTAAAGGCAAAAATATAACATACTGTAGAAGCAGCAGAAGAAAAACACTGCCAAGGTTATTATTATCACTACTACGGTAGAAACTACTACTACTACTGATGATGATGATGATGATGATGATTGTTGTTGTTGTCATTATTATTATATGGTAACAGTAGTTTACTATCACCTGGGATCAAGAACAGTAGCCAAAGTCATTGATAATACGGGGTTACTTTGAAAAATACAATTAACAGAAATGACCTGGGATAATGCATGGTGGACTTGATGGTGAGAACTTAGTCACTTGGCATATCCAAAAGTCCTGCCTTGGAAAATAGACTTCCAAGAAATTATTTGTTTGTTTATTTTTACATAATACCTATTTATGATTTGCTCCTAGACTTTTTGCAATTATTACACTAGAGCATGAGCGTAGAGGAGATGGCATTATGTCCCACAAGGCAGGATGCAAACAGATACTTAAATACATATATATTAAACACAATAATGAAAATTATCTTTTCAACAACTGTTAAAACAACCAATGTCTCCGTCACTCATTTGCCGATCTGGTTAATCCTACTATAGTCGTGGGGAGGCTGGAGCCTCTGACACTGGGCAACGGGGGGGTACACCATAAACAGCTCGCCAGACCATCACAGGGCCAACACACACAACCATTCACACTCACACCTACAGGCAATTTGGAATAGGCAATTAGCCTAATGTGCATGTCTTTGGACTGTGGGAGGAAGCTGGACTACCCGGAAGAAACCCAAACTCATGCAAACTCCACACAGAAATGCCCTCACCGAGCCTGGTACTTAAACCCAGGACCTTCTTACTGTGAGGTGGATGTGCAAAACACTAGGCTATCATGCCATACTAAAAACAACCAATACATTGATTATTTTATTCATTCATTTTCTGAAGCGCTTAATCCTAATCCATCTCAGCCGAGTCTGGGCGAGGGCAGAGTACACCCTAGATAGCTTGCCAGGCCACTGCAGGGCAGAAAAACGCTGACGGTAATGCAGCCTACTCTTGACGAAAATCAGCAATGGTTCTTTTACATGCCTCTCACCACAGAGAGTGAGAGACATGGCCGGCCTTTGATAACCCATTTAGCTGCACTGGGGGGACAGCATCCCGTTGATAGTGGGGCTTGAACCTTCGACCTTGTGATCAGTAATCCAGCACCCTACCACCACTGCCCCACATTGATTATTTTAAATATTTATTTGATTTTAACTACTTTCTGTTTTCTATAAGACAAACATGAGGTATTGAGACTCCTGAAGAATTGGTTTGAACAATATTTTGGTTTGGGGTTGGTCTATTGGTCTAATATCTATATTGTCGAAAACTGAAGCTGGGGAGATGTGGATGTATTTGCAGAGAAAACTCCTTTAATGATAAACAGGTAGAGTCTGAAATACAGAAATATCAGGCAGAAGATATGCAGGGCAAAGAAAGAATGCATAAACAAACAGTAAACAAAAACATAGAACAACAAAGCATGAACATAAATAAACTAAACTTTTAAAATCAACTGTAAATGAACACAGACAATAAGACATGAACAAACATGAATTACAAAAAGCAGAAGGATATGATAGTTAGAGAAGGTCAAGATAAATGTGCAATGGTCAAGCACATAGTAAACAGGAATATCACATACTAGGCTAAAGCTCAGTGTCTGAACACCTTACATGCCCGATTTGAGTCATCCAAGTCCTTCCACAGCACCAGGCTTACATTACCACCAGGTGAACTGCCCTTCAGTGTGTCTGCCATGGATGTGAGGTGGACACTGTGGAGGATCAATCTCTGTAATGTGGCAGGCCGGGATAATATCCCAGGAAGGTTGCTAAGAAACTGTGCTCAGGAGCTCACAGGGGTGTTAAAGCAGCCTTAACACTACAGAGTAAAATTATTTAAAGTAAAAAATAGATTTTTTTATTAACAAATGTTTTAACAGATGGATAACAATCTGTATGGGCGTTCCCCATAACTTTAAACCGATCACATCACGTTTTTATGCAGCTAGAAAACATTCGTGCACTGACTGCACAAATTGCGCAGGTCCTAAAGATGCCCAAAAATTTTTAGTTGAAGCAGATGCCCCAGAAGAAGCAGCAACCCATCAGGAAAACATGCAGCGCTCCATCTCCACTACCCACACCATTACCTGAAGAAGCAGCTGCATCCCAAGAAGCCTCAAGATGCAGGTCTCCCAATAAAAACTTTTCACCAGCTTCTAAGCAATGTCTCTCCTAGTCCATTCAATGTCTCAACTGCCTCCACATCCTCAACAGTACCAGCAGGGAAGCCCAAGAAGCCCAGAGCCATAAAGAAAGAATTCAGGCTCAGGACTGTGGATGATGAGCAGTGTGGATGATGAGCAAGAAGTCCGCTTAGAAATTAGCTCTATTGGGGTAAATGAATGAGGTTGTAAATGTAACTAGCAGCAATATAACTTTGAATGAGCAAGATGTTCCCATAGCACAAACAGAGCTTTCTCACTGCACATGGGCTGCTCGCTGGCATATGTCAAAAATTTCAGATGAATGTCATGAACAACAGCATACAGGAGCTTATTAAAAATAATAACAACGAAATCAAAACTAACTTTGGTGTATGGCAGCGAATGCCAAAAAAATTTCCATATGCTGACATACGCTGGGCCAATTCATCATGGTGTGAAGGTTGCTAAGAGACATTTTAAACATCTTTCTCTCTCCCAAGCTGTGGTGCCCGATTGTCTCAAGACGTCGAATATCATTCCGGTGCCCAAAACTCAGCTGTGAAAAACTTGAATGAAATGCTTTAAACGGCTGGTTCCTGGTGCACATAAAGGTCATTACCCAGCAAACACACAAAATAGTCTAAGATTATTGTGACGTTGCATAGAGGTCATAATTTGGTTGGTTGCACAAATGTTATCTGAACATTGTGATAATGTTAAACCAGAATGCTTATTAAGAACATGTACATGACTTTTATGCACAAGGTTGTTTTCATGTTGCCAAAATGTCACACACATCCAGGCCCCCAGTACAGCGCCATCCAGCACGGGACAAGGACTGTACACATCTGTACTGCTGTTTCCTTTTCAGTGAATCACACAGGTACTGAAAAGGAAACCACAGTACACATGCAGACAGTCTTTGCAAATCAGTGTTACTGTAACTTCTGATCATGCTTTTGAGACATTTGGTAAAAATGTTACCTGTGAAATTTTAACAATGTTTTTGGGAGTCAAATAACGTTATCACAACTTTTGTGCAATGCTGTAGCAACATTGGTAAAATATAAATTGTTAGCTTTTAAATATAAGTTGTTAATTTATATTTAAAATATTGTTAGTAAGTTGGTAAAATATACATTGTTATCAACATCACTGTAGATCCCTATCAGTATGTGTACAGGAGGGACCGGTCTGTGTCTGAAGCAGTATAAGCTGTCATCCCCTCTGCTCTCAGCCACCTGGAGAACAGGGATTCCCATGTCAAACTGCTCTTTCTGGACCTAATTCTGCTTTTTATACTATCACTCTGCAGACTTTAGTCAACAAATTGCTGCTGTTGGAACTGAATGAATAGCTCTTTAACTGGGTCTTGGACTTTCTGACAAACATTCCACAGTCTGTTAAGAGGCATGGTGTCTCATCTTCCACCACCATACTCATCACTGGCTCCCAACAGCTATGTGTCCTGAGATGCTGCAACTATAACTGCCGTCCTATATTAACCTTCTGGTGTGTAAAGCTGTTTATCACTGGAAGTATTTTTATATACTGTAATAAATATATACTGTATTAAATTGATATACTGTATCCAAACACATGGAGCATGTGCATCTCCTAATGCAGCACATCATTATAAGAACAAAAGCCTATATTGTTGTTTACATTTTGCATAGTGTTTCATAGTGTTTGGCAGAGGCCCTTATCCAAAACAACTTACAGAAGTGCTTTAAAGTTACTATACATGAATATATACTTTGATACTGGCTCACTAGGACACAGACTAAGTATACCATCAGTCAAAACTCAGTGGGTTGGTGGTGTGTGTGGTCATTTTTTTCTTCTCCTTTTGTGTGTATTTGTTTGTGTGTGTGTGTGTGTGTGTGTGTGTGTGTGTGTGTAACATAATGCTAATCTAAGTACTTCTCAAAAAGGTAGGTTTTCAGCCGTCGTTTAAACACACCCAGTGACTCAGCTGTCCGGACATCTAGAGAAAGTTTATTCCACCACCACGGTGCCAAGAGTTTAGGTGCATGTTTTCCTTGTCCCTTTATAGAAGGAGGGCCTTGTCTGGTAGTGCTAGAGGGTTGGCAAGAACACGTGTGTAGTGCGGGGTGTGATAAGTGCTTTGAGGTAGGAAAGTTAATTTACACAAAGATGCTTAACAAACAGCCATGCATCTCCAGCAGCTCCTTGTACCAAGCACGTACCAACAGAACTGTTCCATTAAATATATGAGTCTTATGCACCTCTGGGAAACAGGAGACCACATGTTACAGATGGTTCTGAGAGTCGCAGGTGATTTGAACATTAATTGAGTGGTACTATTTACGGTTGAAGTATGGCAATACATCAGAAGAGGGTATACAGTTAACTGTGCCTGTAAGGCTGGTTAGAGTGGCCACAGAATGAATTGAAAGCTGTTTATGTTATGTATCGGAGAATTCAATATAATATCTGGCCAGTAAATTTATACTCCCCAGGACTCATGGGTGAATGCGGCTGATAGATACATGTGAATCAACCACCCGGTCTTCCAGCTCCCTCTGAAATGTTCCTGCAGCCAAAAAGTACCGTGTTCGAGTGTCAGGTATGGGACTGCAGTGCCAATGTTGCACAGCTCCATGAGAAGAGCTATTCGTCTTAAGCTATTCATCTGAAGATATTAGTTGGTGCTAGTAAATCCGTGTGGGATTTGAAGATGCGTTCTTTCCTAAGTGCACAAGCTGTAATTTATTATACTAAGAGTAAATATGCCATTGTGCCACTCTTGAAAGAATTTGTGTACGATTGCCCTGTAAGTTGTATTATCAATTATTAAATAGTCCATGGTTTCATGATATATCATGCAGTGATATTTATTTGCATATTTGTAAGATAATGAAAACAATTATTTAAAAAGTTTGGTATAGTTAAAAAAAGATTTCACTCTCATACATCATTCATTCATTTATTTTCAAAGCCGCTTAATGCTAATTGGGGAGGCTGGAGCCCTCAGCCGACTCTGTGCAAAGGCGTGTTGCACCCTGAACAGCTAGCCAGGCCATTGTAGGGTCAACACACATATAACCATTAACACTCACACCTAGGGACAATTTGTTACAGCCAATCAGCCTACTGTGCATGTTTTTGGAATGTGGAAGAAAACCGGAGTACCCAGAGGATGCCCGCACAAGCACGAGGAGAAACTCGCACAAACTCCACACAGAAACGTCACAAGCACAGGAATCGAGCCCAGGACCTTCTTGCGGTGAGGTGAACGTCCTAACCACTGCGCCACCATGCTGCCCTTCGCATACGTCATATGAAATTAAATATAAAAACACAAGAAAATAAATAGGCAGGAAAATGGTTACAATTTCGCAATATCACTGATATGTGAGTAAGAGTGCTCTTTCGCATTATTCATTCATTCATTTTCTAAGCCGCTTAATCTTAATTAGGGATGCGAGGAGGGTAGTGCCCATCTCAGCCAACTCTGGGCGAGGCAGGGGCACACCCTGGACAGCTCGCCAGGCCATCGCAGGGCCAACACTCACACTACCATTCACACTCACGGGTGATTTGGAACAGCGAATTAGCCTACTATGCATGTTTTTGGACTGTGGGAGGAAACCGGAGCACACGGAGGAAACCCACACAAGCACGGGGAGAACATGCAAACTCCACACAGAAATGCCCGAGCTGGGAATCAAACCCAGGCCTTCTTGCTGTCAGGCGGACGTGCTAACCACTACGCCACTCTTTCGCATTATTAAAAAAAAAAATATTGGCAAAAGCCAAAATCTTTGTGAAAAGTGAGTCAGAGAGATTTATGAGTTTCTTTGTAAGAACGGTCAGTAAATGAGGCACAGTATTAATGTGAATGTGTATTGTGCTTGTGCACGGCTGGCTAAGTGGCTGACAGTGTGACACATATACTAGTGTCTCTAACTTTATCAAACTTTAAAGAACATCGCAGATTTAACAAATAGTAATTCTGACAGAGCAAACAGGCATTACTTCTTAAAAAAAAAAAAAATACATAAAGTTTATTTCAGCCCCGAATATCACTCATTGTGTCTGGTATTCTTTTTTGCTCATTTGCACAGTAGGTGTCAATAATTCTGGAGCTGACTATAAGTAAATTACCTGAAGGCAAGTCATAATATTTTCTTCATGCTGGTCGCATAAACTTACATTAAAAAAGAAAATTTCAAAACAAGCAATAAAGAGTTTCGTCGTCTTTCATCATCTACATCCATCTTTTCTAGAAATTCTGCATTAAAGCAATAAAACTATAAAAAATGATGAAAAAAAATCACCTGTGTTTGCTGAATGTAGTATATTAACTTTTGAAAGCAAATAAAACTTTAATTTGCATTAATCACCTGTCTTTGTTTTGTTTTGTTTTTTTTGTCAACTGAAATTACCATACAAAAAGTTTAATGAAAACCTTTAAAGATAAATGTGTACACCGATTAGCCATAACATTAAAAACATTATAACTGACAGGCAAATTGAATAACACTGATTGTGGTTAAAGTAGCACCTGCCCAGGAGTGGAATGTATTAAGCTGAAAGTGAACAGTCAGCTCTCAAAGATGTGTTGAAAGCAGGAAAAATGAGCAAGTGTTAGCATTACATTAGCAGGAAGGACAACCAGTAAACTGGCAAGAGTGTCATGGGTGCCCAAGGCTTAGCGATGCATGTGGCTGGTACATCAGATCTGATCCCACAAGAGCTACTAAAGCACAAACTACCAAAACATGTAATGCTGGTTATGATAACTACACGGTGCGTTGTAGCTTGCTGCTTAAAGAGATGTTTAGGTTTTATTGTATTGTACAGTGTTTGGACACACACACACACACACACACACACACACACACACACACACACACACACACACACACACACACACACACACACATTATACACACAGCTGGCATAGAATCACCTTCTTCAAAATACTCACACTTGGTTAATTGAGGACACACAAAACGTATTTTTCCAGGTGTGTTTACTCAGTACAACTTATAACAGCCAAGTGAAAGCAGGCGGCACAGTGGTGGTGATGAGCTTTCTATGCTTTTTTGTTCAGAACTTTGGCACATCTGTTGTTTTTTAAATGTGCTATATAAATAAATTTGACTTGACTGTACTCTCCAGACCAGGGGTCTCATTTATCAAACTGTGCTTAGGATTCTTACTAAAAGTATTCTTTTAAAAGTATAAGGATTCTTACTTTTGTGTGCGACAAAACATGTTTAAATTTATAAAACCCTGAGTAAACTTTTTAAATCACAGAGTGCCTACAAGTCTGCATACCCTGCCCTGTACACACCCTTTTTAACCATTAATGGTCAATGCAAATCACCTCATGAATTTGGTGTGCATGTAAATGAGCCTGGCATGCTATTGCTCTGTATTTGTTGTAAAATTATGGCTACAGGTGACAAAAGAAAGAAAAAAGTAATTTAATAACGATGGAGACAGAAACAATTATGGTGAGGTAGAGGCCCAAAAAACATGCTATTTGGAGGCCACAGCAGAAAAATCACTAAGACCAGAAAGCAGAGCAAGTGGCTGTAATGGGATCAGTGGCACAGAGTGCATGGTGGCAGAACTTAAAAAAAGTGGTCAGATCTAAAGCTCCACTCCATCTTTCTACTTCCTTACTGACATGTTTATAATTTATTGCTTGAGTGTTAAAGAACAATCTGCTTGGATGTTTTCATGTGTATGAAATGTGTGAAATAGAAGCTTTTTCATTAAAGGTGGATGTAAAGAGAAGCCTGTCCTCCCACCGCCAGAGTGCAGCTGCAACCGGAGGGGGGCAAGTGCACCATGGTGTAGCATTACCACGAGGCTCACCGCAGTATTTATACATTTACAGCAATTAGATTGATCAGTAAGACCTTGAATAATTTGCAGGATCAGTTAGTAATACCAACCACCCTGAAATATAAGTGAACAATGTGAAATGTGTGAACAATACACTTTTCTTTATGTTGGTTTTGTTATGAACAGCAGGACTGATGTTTATGAAACTATTACTCAACCCTAGTGCAAAATAACACTGCTGAATTAAATCATGATAACGTGGATCTAACTTATTGATATGGTGTAAAATTAAATGTACACTCAGTTTGGCATAAAACGTAATTACACTCTGACTTCAGTTCACCCTCACACTGTCTGTGTTGCCAGTCCCACTTTTCTCCAGATTATGCGTACACATGGTTCAGAGTTTGCGTACAAGTGCGCACATTCTCCCGTCAGGGTTGTTTTTTGTAGATCGCATCCTTTGCATGGAAAGTGACGTACGCAACTTTAGTGCATGTGTGATCATATAGTAATAAAAATGATCCGGAACAATATCCATGTAATATCCATGACAACCTGGCATCGACAAAGTAAAGATATGGTAGGAATTTCTTACTCACTTGTTGAACTGCTTAATCCTAGGGTCACAGGGAGGCTGGAGCCCATCTCAGCCGGCATTAGGCGAAGGCGGGGTACACCCTGAGCAGCTCGAGAGCCCATCGCAGGGACCACACACAGAAAACCATTCACACTCGCACATCTAGGGGCAATCTGAACAGCAAATTAGCCTTATGCACATGTTTTTGGACTGTGGGAGGAAACCGAAGTACCTGGAGGAAACCCATGCAAGCAGAGGGAAAACCTACAAACTCCACACAGAAGCACCCTTGCGAGCCCGGGACTCTAGTGCTAACCACTACACCACCATGTCTGCCCTGTAATTAATCATGGTAGATCAAATGTTAATGACGACAATGTCATTGAATACAAGAAATGTGTTTTGACACAAATGTTTATGCCCAGATTTTGGCATTTTCCCATAGAATTATTATTATTATTTTTAAACTGAGACAATGTTTGCACTAAGAATAGCTCAAGATGTGTAGAACAAAAGTAGATATACAATAACTTGTGCAATGTTTAAATACATTTTAATTGAACAATAAAACATCTACATAGAAGTGATAAACTATGTTCCTTTTACTGAGTGTTACCAAATTACATAATTTCTCCTTCATTGCAGCAGTGGTTAAATGTGCAAAAAAACACAAAATCAGACAATTTTTTAAACGCTATCAGGCCTTGTCAGGAGTGAAGCGCAATCACGCTTTATCATGCACTCCATTTAGGTTTAATAATTGAGTTTCCCTGAAGTCTGTATGGAAATGGACACTAAGTCAGACAGTGACAGCACAGCACTAACTCAGACTCGTATGGCTGTGGAGCTCCTGAGCCATTTTACAAGCGTGATAATCACTCTCCAGCTATTTTCATATGACAAGGTCTGCAATCGTCTCTAAAATGAAAAAATGCTGATGCACTGACTGATATTATAACTGAAGTCATACCTGTCTGATTCTTTTAGGAACCTGGCAAAAATGAAAGTTGATCTTGATTTGTACCACTATTCATATCAGCACCTAACTCAAAAATGACAGCAATGGACTTAACCCACTACTGCATTAATTGGCTCAATTTTATTTCATGTTTTCACAGCTCAGTCTTTGATCATGAACAATACAAGGAGGAAACCAGCGAGATACTCATCAATCTTTGGCATGGTTCATGCTCTGCAACTGACTATGCCCTCAGGTGGAACGACTCAGTGCTTAAAGCAGCCTTTCACCAGGGAAGCATGCAGGGGAACAAAACAGTTTGGACAGCTATAACTTGCAATAAAGTTAGATGGCATGCAACAACAGAGAAAGCAGAGTTCTACCATGGTTCTTTGCTACCATGCACACCAACGACTGAAGCCCCAGAACTAGGACAGTTGGGACTCATGTCTACTGAGAGAAAGAGAGAGGGAGGGAGGAGAGAGAGAGAGAGAGAGAGAGAGAGAGAGAGAGACACCATCAACGGTGGACAGTCCGACCATGTCATTCGCCAGTGCCCTGATCGCCCAGTACCCAGACAGAGAGGAGGGTCTTTCACTGCATCAGTTGCCTTGGTGAGTCCAATTCCTCTCATATCACCATGCATGCTGTCCATACCTGTGAACATTGAGGTCAGAGGAAGATCTGCTCTCCTTTCAGCTCCGACCAAACACGCTGAGGAGCACCAAATCCTCCCGGTTCCGCTCTTCAACCCGATGTTCACTCCGCCCAGGTGGAGGCCCATGAGTATGGGAAATAGAGTAACAAAAATCACTATCTGCTTGCTCAGCAAAGTGCCTGCGAAATACCTCTAACTCCACTTTCTTCCCCATTTTCATGCCTTATTGTTTGGATTCAGACATCTTCAGGGGCCAGACATCCCTGTATCACCTGTACCCATGACCTCCTAAAAGAAAAGCACTGGTGGCCACAAATGTATGAAGACATCACCCTGTCCTGTGATGAATGTGTCTGTGCCACAGTGCCTCGTGACCTTTCCTGAGGGATGCTCCTAAATCTGCCCATACTGCAACAGCCATGGTCACACATAGTGATAGATTTCATCATTGATCTCTCTGAGTCACAAAGGTTTACTATAGTCATGGTGGTATCTGATCTTCCTCTTCCAGGCCTACCCAGAGATGCTATACAAAAATTTGTTCCTGAACTTTGGAATCCCTAAGAATATTGTCAGTGATTGGGGAGTTCAATTTACACTGTGAGTATGGAGGGAGTTTATGAATAAGCAGTCAACCTAAATTCTGGTTAACACCCTGAGGGAATACATCCGGAATTCTCTGAGACACTCCACAACAAAAATCACTGTATTCTAGGCTCTGCTATTTCCCTGGAAGGCCCAGGATATGGATTCACCCACTGTTAATGATTGGTTTAAAAATGGCTGAGCATGTCTGGGAATGAGCCCATAAGTAAATCCCCACCAAACCCTCTCGCTATAAGACTAATACAAACCCCCATTGAGCTGATATCCCCACCTATGAATAGTGAGGCTGCAAAAAGCTTAAGGAGTGTTACACGTGACATGTTTATACTCAACCTCGAGTGACAACCAAGAAGGAGGGACGTTTAAGACTTCTGCTTGATACACCTCACTGTGAAGCATTAATGTCATGTTGCTAAGTCTGTCAGTCTGTTGAGTTCATTTGAATCATTTAAAACCCAGCATTCTAAATCCGTCCCGCCAACTCATTTTATGTGGGCCGTGAGTGCTTTCAAAGTATATGATTATTGTACATTCTTTCATTAACCATTACCATGAAACATAATTCATCATCCATCCACTAGGTGGAAACAAACCTATTTAAAGTGTCATTCATGGCTCAAGAACGATTGCAAGCTAGCATGCTGCCATCAAGCATTGTCGGAAAAGGAAAGTAAATAAAGTTAAAGAGGACAAATCATGAACTAAACCTCAAAACTAAACTAATCATTTTGCCATGCAGGTTTCATGGTTGGCCATTTTGACTAGATTATCAGGCCCATGATGACCTTGAAATTTAGTGATGTGGCCCTCAGTAAAAATGAGTTTGACACCCCTGATTCATATCAACAAGTTTATTTCCTTGAGTTAGCGACGCCAAGGTTAAGATGTATTGTTTCCTTCTGGCTGATACACCTTCTGTTTGCTGGACTTCTGGACTCTGTTTTGTTTGGTCTTTTGTTTTACTTGTGTTCATCGTTCATTTTCTGAACCACTTAATCCCAATTAGAGTCGTGGGGAGGCTGTCGCCCATCTCAGCCGACTCTGGGCGAGGGCAGAGTACACCCTGGACAGCTCGTCAAGCCTTACTTATGTTTTAATCTCCAAATATGTTAAACAAACTTAGCCCTGTCCATTTGTGTCCTGACCCTGTGCCTGCATGCTTGCACCCCCAGACCCTGAAGAAACATTAATTTTTTCCACTCAAAAACCAAGGGTAGCATCTAAACAATAAAAAAATCAACAGTATAATAAGAAGTAAACAAGAAAGCTTAATTTACTGTTAGCACGTAATTCACTCCTACACAGGGGATGTTGTGCTTCCTGCCAATGGGGGACTAGTTTAGAGTGTAAGAATTATAGAGGAACAACAATGTTTCACCACCACAAACTCAGAAATTTGGAGCCAGTGTAGAGATACATGAATCGCTGCACAGAAGAATTGCAATGCAAAAGAACTGAATTTTCCCCAATTTTAGTATTCATACAATAAAAATATGAAATCCCATTACACTCTAAGGAGTAAATAGGAAGTACAGCCTTAAGGGTCTTTCACAGTGAGGACAATCTTCCCTTGATACCATAGAGAAATTCAAGCAATTTCATCAAGAAGACTATATAAACTGTGAAGCATGGAGGTGGCAACATCTTATTGTGTGTCAATAATAAAATACTGAATCAAAACCTCCAGACAGCACTCAGAAACTTAAAACCTGGCATCAACTGGGAATTTCAGCAGGAAAATGATCCTAAGCGTACCTCCAAAGTATTATGATTCAAGATTCAAGATTTAAAAGATTTATTGTCATTCTCCTACATTACATTACATGTACTGCAGGTGAACGAAATGACGTTTCGTGCGGACACAAGGTGCAGTAAACAATAGTAATAATAGGAACAAAGAATACGACAATCCGAATAAAATAAAGTAAAATAGAAAAAAATAGGAAAGGACAACCAGTGAATATGTGCAACTGCGATGAGCAGACAGTAAAGTGACTAGTGTACACTAGTGGTATACACACATGCACACATTATAATAATAATAATAATAATAATAATAATAATAATAATAATAATAATAATAATAATACCAATATACACATATGTAAAATATACACATATATATATATATAGATACATGAACAGGAGTGGAATATGGAATAACCAAATTTATGTACTGAAGTGAAAAAAAATTGTTTGTCTGAGCAAGTGGGTCCACAAACCTTACCAAGTTACACCAGTTCTGTCAGAAGGTATGAACAAAAATTCTAGCAAGTATTATGAAAACTTGGAAGACTACCCCAAATGTCTGATTTAAGTTCAACAATTAAAGTTCTGTTCCACTGAAAATCTGCTACATTAAGTCAAAGCTAAAATAAAGAAAAAAAGCCTAGGTGTATACAGTGTTTTGGCCTTAACTGTATGGGACTATAGATAATGAATAAAAAGGTGGTCATGTCAGTTCTCTCATGATAACCATTTGAAAGATTTGAATGTAGAAAAGGAAATTACCATCTGAGTCATTACCTTGAATGTCACTGGAATATTATGTTCTGGAAGCTACTGACTTCAATGATCTGCTTAAAAAAATGAAGGTTTTTTTCTAATAGTCAACCTGATTTCAAAACCGAATCAACAACTGTCCGCTCAGTCCACTGCACCCCACTTCATTTTAATGAGTATAATTAGGCTACCACGCACTTTGCTATGCAACTGCAGGCTGCACAATCATGTCACTGTTGAAAATTACAATTTTAAATAATTATGGGTTTTTAGGCCTTTTGGCATCACTGGGAATGGCTTTCCAAATTGTCATAGTTTATTTATTTCTTTATTTATTTTAAATAAAACTTTGTTTTTATTTATTCACTTACAGTAATTATTTTCCTGTCACTGACAATTCATAATTTTACATTTCCTAGCTGAACTGACTCATTTAGGCTAATAATCTACCTAGTTTGCTAACAATCCTCACAGCTGGGCCAAATTCCACATTACTAAATATGCTCACTAAATATTGTTGCCTTACAACCTGTAATCTAAATTAAGTTTTTTTCTTAAAGTTTTTTGTAATGGACACACACGGACAAACCGAGCACCCTTCACCACCCGAAGCCCACCAATCCCACAGTGAAGCATGGTGGTGGCAGTATCATGCTGTGGGGATGATTAGTATTAGCAGGAACTAGGAAAGTGGACAGAATTAAGGGAATGAGGGATACTGCTATCCGCAAAGTTTTGAGGAAGAGAAATTCTGAACTCTCTATTTCTTGTTTGCTTCAAAATCAATATTTTATATGTTCATTGTTATTGGCATGTAAAGTAAATTGACTAATGAAAAAAGCCAAATATTAATTTTCATTTCAAGTTGTAGGGCAACAAAATGGGGGGGACTGTGATTGGACTGTCATTGATGATAGCTATTACCTCATACATCTATGAAGAATTTCGTTGTTGGAGATTTGCTCCTTTGTGATAGATATTTTTATTAATAGTTCAGATAAGGCGTTTCCATAATCCACCATGATGAAAATCATAAGGGGATTACTTCAGCATGCACTGATGTCGGAACCTTTTGAGATGAAGGTGAACAAGGGCCTCTAGAAGCTCATGCTCTGTATGAGCAAAATTTGTTTCATTGTCAGAGACCATCTCCTTTACTGGGCCTTTTCTGGAAACAAATCTTCACAAATTAATTTTGTTTGATTGCAGTTCCATGCCATCTTCTGCAGAATATGTAGTCAAGGTTATCTTTCAAACAACTAAGTTTGCTTTGATGATCTAGTATTTTTTTCTGAGTCAGAAAAGAATCTCGTTCCTTAATCTCCATAATGACCTACCAAGTTGTGGATGTGTTTCAGAAGCTGTCTTGAAACATGACTTCATTGGGCATTGTGGCAGTATATGTAGACTCTTCTAGCATTGCCAGTTTATTCAGTCTGCCCCCAAACCTGAGGATTCTATTCTGTAGGATAGGGTCTAGTTTGTAGACCCTACTGCTCCTTCTCAAATATTGGTTTCTGCTGCTGGTCTGTTAACTGTGTTCATCTCCATCACAGAACTAATGCAGATGTGCATGAAACCTTGAAATCTGGTGGTTTAAAGCATCTGTTAATTCTTAAATTGGTAATCAGATTAAGATCCTTTAGCCATTCCTTTCTTTTCCCTGCAACGTTTTCTGCTACATCATTATCTTCATCCACACTTCAGCTTCCTGACAAGTCCTCGCTTTACAGGTAGCTTGACTTTGTCCCAGTCCAGATCTTTCACTTCTTTAGCTTTCACTTCTGCTAGGAGAGGGGCAAGGACAGCCCAACTGATACTTATCTATTTGATGAGTCTGAATCCCCCAGTTGCACATAGTGCTTTCAGCTCTTGTACTAGATGGATTGCTTGACTCTCACTTGGGAAAGTTTTTATACAGTCGTCCATATCGAAATTGTGACGAATAGTCTTGAGGGTCTCAGTGTCACATTTGTCTTCATTGTCATCTGTTGTCCTTCTTAGTGTACAATTAGCACAGCTTGGCAATGGCTCTGCTCCTCAAAGGTGCACCATCATTAGGTACTCTGTCAATACTTGATTGGTATCACCACCTGGCCAACACAATACCCTAAGAAAATCTAAATCCTCTTTAGGAATCCAGACTTGATGGAACTCTACCTCAATGTCTACTATTACTGCTATTGATTCCTGTCTAAATCTGAAAAGTACACCCAGCAAAGGTGTTTGTCAGATTTCAACCTTGTAGAATAGAATGTAAAGGAGAACTTTAAAGAAGTATCTTGAAATGAAGAGTTAGAGTGGAAGACCACCTAGTCTTTTTTGCATTGTGGTAGACTCCACAGTGAGGAATATACCACAACCTTCCATCATTCTGAAGGAGCTGTTCTACTGGCACTCTTTCTGCATATTCCTTCGTCAATATATTGTTCATAATTTTGAAATGACTAGATAGGCTTTATCGGAATCAAAATCAGTATTCTGATTCTGATAAAGCCTATCTAGTCATTTCAAAAATGTTTCATCCTTCTTGAATATTTTGATAAGATTTTGTACTTTTTGTTCTGCAATTTTTCTGTTGTTAGGTGAACAGATTTTTTAATGACAAAATGTAAGTCAGATCTCATAGTGGCCTTCCCTCTTTGTACTAGAATTACTCATGACCTCTAAAAATCAGTGAGTGTAGTCTTTAAATGAGTGTTCTTTTTTAACACTGCAGACCAGCACTGAGAAATCCTGATTGTATTGCTGGATTCGAAGTTTCTCCAACTTAGCAATGGATATGCTGAGGTACACATGCTACGCCTTGGATGCGGGTGATCCTGATCCTTCTGCTCTGTGAGTCCTGTGGTCTGTCCTGGTGTGCT
>JBCNYH010000003.1:7200922-7214805 GCA_039654325.1 Tandanus tandanus
TTTGATTTTGCTATACTGTATTAATCCCGCAAGGGAAATTATTGCCTCTGCATTTAACCCATCCACAGTGAGCACACTCAAACGTAAACAGTGAGCAGGCACACACTCAGAGCAGTGGGCTGCCACACACATTGGGGTGCCCGGAGAGCAGTTGGGGGCTTGGTGGCTTGCTCAAGGGCACTCCAGCCACGAAAGTGGTGGAAGGGAAGGTGTAACTCATTCCCCCCGCCAACACCCATTTTTCCTGCTGGTTCTGGAATTGAACCAGCAACCTTTCGGTCCCAAAGCCGCTTCTCTAAGTGTTAGGCTACGGCTGCGCCCAAACAGGTTATAGTGTTGAACAGACTATAGTGTTTTTCTAGAAAATTTCTAGAAGTTTGTTTCTTGGAAGTTCTATGATGTTATTACCTTCCAGGCTTCACATTTCAATTCCATTTATTATATAAGATTTCAGAGGTTTACCCTGACCCATATTTCGAAGTACAATCTCCGTTATTTTTCCACTGACAGATAATTGTTCAATTAAATTCGGAACTTTAGGAATGCATATATTTTAATGACAAAGCTACCTTTGTTTGTCTTCACCCTCACTAGAACAATTGCCAACTTGTGATATTTGATCCTGTCCCCTGCATGTTCGGTTGACACCACACCAATGGCAATGAGGTTGCTTTTGAGTGCTCTATCTTTTTTTTTCTACTAGTATGAATATTCTGAGGTTCTCACCAACACCCTCTGAAGAAAAGTTTTCAACAGCCTATGCGAGACAATGGGGTGTTTCTTTTCACAGGTATGACAGTTAAGATGCTCATTGCACATTTTGCACAAATCTGTGGCACCATTCAAGAACCAGACAACCCACAAAATGTTCCTTTATTTCAAGATGAGTTTTTGTTTTTTCTAAAATAAATTTTATTTTTAAAAAACCAACAAAACTTGGGAAATGGCATCTTTAACTAATACTGTTCTAACAATTTTATAGATTGTACTATGATGCCTAAGGTCTACAATAGTGCACTGGACTCACTTTTAATGGCCAAGTGGATTGTCTGGTTCTTGCACGGTGTCACAGAAATGTCTTTTAATCAAGCAAGCAAAACAGTCCATATTTCTTTAAAAGCTCCTGAGGAATCTTTGAAAAGTCTTGGCATGTCTCCATCACATGATCACCTTTACAAAAAGCACAAGGCCTGGAGAAAGCAACCATGTTAACTGTATTGTTGTCTGTTAGCACGTCTCCCCTTTTCTTTACACTGATACCTGTTTTAAGCAACAAGTGGAAAAGCAGCAGTAATTCAACTTCTTCTGCTGTTTAATCTCATATGCATAAACTCTATTCTGGGTCTCCGGGCCTGTACACTTTCAGTAGAGTCTTAAATGTCTCCAAGATGTGATCTTAAATGGTTCTGGCTTGTTTTTAATAAAATCAGTCAGCAGATTTCCCTCTAAGCCTGAATGGGAGCTTGGAAACAAGTTGTTTCATATTAGAGAGTAAATCAAGATGTGCCATGTATGGGACACCTTGTAGTGCATTACCACACCTTCTCAAAACAAGAGCATAACTGTGAAGTGCCTTTCCAACATCTGTTCTTACTGAATTCCATTTTAAGGTCTTCTCTATAAAAGCAACCATTATCTAGAAGTCATCACCAAAGCATTCTTTGAGTAAGTACTTTACTTCTGGAAAACCAGTTGTGGCATCCATATAAAAATCCTTGGCTGTCCAGCTGTGTACCACTCCAAAAAACTAATACTCTATATAATATTGATATATGCTGATACCTCAATTCTTGGAAGTGAGGACTGTTTCTGCTGCATTACAGGCAGATCCACCAGGTCAGTTTGCCTTTAAATAACTGTAAGGTCATGGTTCTAGAAGTGGAATGGTTTTTACTGTGGTGTCTATCAGACACAATAACTTTGGGTTTTGTAACAGCTGGGAGATCTTCTATAGCTCCATTAATGTTTAGTGGTGGATTCCAGTGAGTCTTTATCATTTTCTGTATTGTTGTTTAAGGTATAGTTCCTAGCCTGGCAAAATCCAACTGTGATAGGCTTAAGTCTATTCTGCTTGGTGCAACTGATTTTCCTCTTGTTGTTCTTCAGTGCCAGGGGTCTTCACTTCCAGCTTGTATGGATCTACTTTCATCCTAGTCACTTTTGAGTGTCCTTCCGGATCTTGTTCCATATTGTTTTCAATTTCTTCCAGGGTTTTAATTTTGCATCAGTGACGGCAATATCTGCTTCAATTCCAAGGATTCCATTTCCGAACTCAGACAAAGTTTCTCAAATTACAGTTCATATATTCTTTAAATAGCTTCAGCTTTTGCCAGTAAAGCAGCTTTATCTGCAGTAACTTTAATGCATGCTGAAGAGATGGATAATGCTTTTAAACTTACAGTATCTTTGAAATCTTAGATACACTGAGTTTTGTGGGGCTGGGAATCTATTTTTCCATTTCATTTGGAAATGCGATGCATATATCCATTTTTGGCTCATACCAGTCAAGATTTTTACTTTCTTTCACATCCTTAGGATACAGTTTCCGAACAGACCCACAACACACTTTAAATTCATTAAGCATCCTTTTAAATTCTGCAACACCTTCAGAAATATTGTAAACACGAGCATCATCTTTCATCATTGTTTGATTTCTTTATTTTCCGTGTACAATGGCCAAGTTTTGTTCTGTATATTGCTGCACTTTTTTCTTTATTGTTTATCTCAGTGACCACATCTGTTTCTGTATATTCAACCGCTTTAGCAATAATTACAGTTTCTGTTTTTTTAACAAGAATTTCGACCGGTACTACTTTTTTAGTATCCTTTTCGCATGGGCCATTTTCAACTTATTAAAGCAGTTAGAAGCTCAACATGCACTTTTATGATTGCAATCAAAACTAGAAATGCACTCAGAGAGTGCAGACCACAACCAAGGTAGTGAAATCTCTTCTTCATATGGATTTTAGTGTCCCCTTTGTGGCCTGTTCCACAATTATTTTTGATCTCTGTATTTTTTCCTCTCGGCACAGTTCCGCCTCCTTGCCCTATCTCACAATGTTGTAAAAATCCTTCAAATACCTCATAGATTCATATCCGGATCACGCCCAAAATTGAATCAGTGCTTCAATGGCCCAAGACCCAAAATTTTAAACATTTTGTGGAAATCCTTTCATTAGTTTTTAAGTTATCAGGTTAAAGGCTCAAAGGCACACACACACACACTCTCACACACACATAGCCCTCCCTTTAGAGGTGATTTACAAGATCTAAAAAATATCATCAATATAAATATCAACAAAAAAAAAACAAAAAACTAGCATATTCCTGCCCTCTGATTTGTGTCAGGACAGGCAACAGTAATAAAAAATAGATTTATTCATAATGAAACTGAAACCTCAAAAATAGAGGTTAATGCACCACCGCTCAGACTTGCACAGAATAAAAAACACACAATAAACTAAGGTAGGTAGACACTCTTTCATTGAGCAAAACAACACCAAACATTACTGGGAACACGAAACATGAAGTCGTTAAACGGATAAATAAACTAACAAGACGTGATACAAAGGAAGACAGAAATCAGTGAGTGAAAGGCGGTAAAAAGAAACCTTAGTGTTAACCTTTCCTTCTTTCGCTCCATACCATAGTGAGAGAGTGAGAGACACAGGGGAGATTTATTTCTTTATTTCCTTCAGGGCAGAAGTTGATTCAGCCTTTAAAGGAGCCATGCTACTCTTACTGCAGTCTAAGAAACCTTTCAATAAAGATATCTATCGGGAGCTCCGCCTTTAGGCAGTGCATAAATCTATATATTATTTGCATATTTTAACCCTCACAGAGACAGGTCAGGTCAGCTCTGCGAGCTAAGTGCTGTGTACCTAACAGCATCTGTTCAGCCTACTACTGCATAAATTACCCAAAACAGCATCAGATTTCCAGAATCCAGGAAGCAGATTAAAAAAAAACGCTTAAATAAACAAGACAAAAAATTATACTTCTATGATTCATAGAAAGTAAAAACCAAGATCAAGTTTCTGTGCACTTGCTTGCATTAAGATGGCAATGTTTAACAGGACAGTGATGGCTCAGTGGTTAAGGCTATGGCTTACTAATCCAAAGAATGATAGTTCTAGCTCTAGTACCACCAAGTTGCCCCATTAGGTTCTTGAGCAAGGCCCTCAACCCTTATTTGCTCAGTTACAAAAATATGTATAAGTGTGCCAAATGCTGTTTACTAATATCATTTTGCCTGGTGCAGGAGTCATTGACACTCAGGTGCAGGAGTAAGCAAATGGTTTCAAAAAGACAGTGTGATCGATTTCATTTTATTTCCAAGACATAACACTGAATCTCAACTTTATTTAATATACCTTCTAAGTGAATGGGAAACTTGTCAAACTGACAATCACTTCCCCATGTTTACCTCTATTTCATCCAGAAAATACACTGCATAGGTTCCCATAATAATCGTGTTCCTTCCAACATCATTAAACATACCATATTTTATTAATGATTTTCTCATTTTCTAGCTCAGCAATAAGTAGATAATGGTAAGGAAACATATGCATTCTTTGTTTGTTCACTTGTTGGATGACACGTCAAACTAGTGCAAAATGAGCAATGAATATCTATTATGTCTGTTTAATGCACCAGCAAAGTGGTTTCATATCACATGAACAAGCAACTTCAATTGCCAGATGTTATTACCACAGACATAAATTCACAACAGCTCTACACACACCTGACCTCTTCTCAGAGAGAGGCCCATAACAATAAAGCTATTTTTTGTTGACCGCTCAGTGACTGTGAGTAATAGGTTTAGAGGGGCTATTGAAATAAATCTCAGGTTGTGTTGAGCGAGAGCTTCATCTCTGCAATGACAAAGTCATTATTAACAGCCTAGCAAGCACTCTACACACACTTTTCCTGCAAAACAGTGCTGCTTCTATGGAGATATGGAGGCTGCAATGAAAAAAAAGTATTGCTGTGAAAAATACACAGAGGCAAAGCATTCGCAGCAATCAAGTGTCTGCTGTTCTAAGCCAGATCTAAAAGAGTCATGTTGGTTTAGGTTACATTTGAAGAAAATGGCTTTTTCATCTGATCAGATGAACAGCTAAGAGCAGTACTGTTTGGAACACAAAAGGTAGAAAACAATGAAGAGGTTTCAGAAACAGGCTAAAGCCCATCTCAGCCGTCTCTGGGTGAAGGCTATGTGCACGATGAGCAGCACACCAGCCAATCACAGGGCTAGAGAAAACCCCTGTAAGCATGGGGAGAACATGCAAACTCCATAAAAAAATGTCCTCGCCGAGCCCGGGACTTGAGCCAAGGGCCCTCATGCTGCGAGGCGAACGTGCTAACTACTAAGTCACCATACCATCCTTAGTCTTCAAACTTGGTCTTAAAATTTTGCCACATATGCAGAAAGAACAATCCAGTGATTTGAATTTAATTTGAATATATTTTTGGTGTATTATGTCTGCTTTCAAATGAATACACGCAAACAATATAATCACTCTCTTTCACTTACTCACTCACTCACTCACTCACTCAATCTTTTGCTGGACTGCTTAATCCAACTAGGGTCACTGGGAGGCTGGTGACAGTGGGCGAAGATGGGGTACACCCCGAACAGCTCACCATAGTGTGGCAGGCAGCACGCATGCACATACACACACACACATAACCATTCACACTCACACCTAGGGGCAATTTAGAACAGCCAGTTAGCATAATGTGCATGTCTTTGGACTGTGGGAGGAAACCGGAGTACCTGGAGGAAAGCCACAGAAGCATGGGGAGTGTATGTAAACTCCACACAAAAACCTTCGAGTCCGGTGAGTAAACCCAGGACTTTCTTGCTGTGAGGCGGACGTGCTAACCACTTCAGTATAATGTGTTCTCCGAAATGCATTACATATAATATTCCAAAAACTCAATAAATTCAGTAATTAGGCCTTAGTTCATTAAAAGATTTACTAAAAAGTCAAGAATCTTCCAAGAATAAAATATGATCCTTGTTACTAAACTTGTGTCCACAGCACTATGACCACTTCCAACCACAAAGGCCACGCTGACGCTTCAGTCTGTCAATTTGAGACTGGACAGCTGCAACTTGCTCCCTGCATCAGTCCATGGTGCTTAGACCAGTCAACTTTTATGATACAAGGAAGGTATCCATCCATGGTCTTCTCTGTTCTGGCACATAGCTGTTGGAGTAATTATTTGCCAGCTATCCAAAACAGCTGAGTCACTGAATGTCTCCTAATAATAACTGACTAAATTATTCACTAATTTAAGGATTTAAATTGACAACTATTCCATTGCTACATAATATACTGCACTACAATGTTTCACTCTTATCACTAGTACACTAGTGCAGAAAAACCAGGAGGTTAAACTGCCTTCCAAAGCTCTTCTGTGAAGTCCGTTTGGATAAAAGTTTGTTAAATGCTAATGTTAACACATTACTTAAGTTTTTATGTTTCACTAGAACTATGTATCTATACTGCCCTGCCCTGCCATGTGTTTTGACCCATAACCAGCCACTGTGATTTCATCCTAGCAGAATTGTAAAATGTTCACCAGATGCAATGCCACATACTGAGAAAGGGGAATAACAGCAGTCAAGTATCTCATCTCCCCCTCACACATACACACTTAACCTGCTAAAACCCTAACCATAACGTTGTGAGCCTTGCCATTTCTCCACACTTCTTCTGTTCCTTACCACATGATAAATATTGAATTTCATCAACATCTTTAAACATAAGAAACTTACAAGGAAACACACACAATGTAGTTGAGGGAGAAGTTGATTTTTGACACAATGATATATATTTTTTGGTGTGATGAGGTTCAACCAGAGTTTGTGTGTTTTGTTATATGCCAGTACCATATATTTTTTCAATAGGACATATGTGATACATGGTTCCCACAAATCCTTAGCAAGTCTTAAACTACATTAAGGTCATGAATCTAAATTTGGTTACAGCCCTATACTCCGACAAGCCCTTTTGGTCCGACAGCCCTAGCCCTAACCCTAATCCTAAGCCAACTGAACTGAGTAGGGTGGCCAACTGATTTAAGCAAGGTGCCAATCTTACTTGAGTAGGGCTGTTGGACCAATGGGCTGTTGGAATATAGTACCATCCCCTCTAAATTTAAGGTGTTGATTGGGAGTAAAATATATTAAAACAGTTTCCCACAGTCTTAAGATTGCAAAGACATGGGAAGTAGGATTTTATGGACACTGAATACAATGTAAAATATTAAAATAATTATAAGATGTTTTAAAAATTGTTACTGAATGCTTTTTATAATAATGTCAAGCAAATCAGGATAAATGACCAACCATAAAAGTTTGCAGTGACATGGAGAAACAGTTTTGTTGCTAATATTAATAAAAAAGAATTAAAACTCTTTTAAAAATACTCAATGGATGTCGGGAATTTGCACACCCTGTTAGGATGTTGGGTTTTCAGGATGCAGAGTGGGACCAGGATGCGTCATTTCAGGGCCTTTTTCTACCTTTGATGTGACCTGCGATCTGTACGGTTTAATTAAGAAACAGAATGAAATATTTCAGCACAACAACACAAAGCCTCCATCTGAGTCAACAGTGCCAGAGCTCAGACCTGAGTCCAGTTGAAAATCTGTGGGTGACCTGAAAAGGGTTGTGCACAGATGACGTTCTCACAATCTAGATCTGGAGCACTGTCATAAAGAAAAGTGAGCAAAAAGTGCCAAGACAGGATATGCCATGCCAAGAGACCCTTACTCAAAGTAACAAAGTGTGCATGTCAATGCAGATGTTTGAAAGTTTGTGTTTTGATTGGGCTGTGCACTGGGGTGAAGGGGGTTCTGGGTTGCTTGTCTTGGTCTTGAATCTTTGCATTGTGTACATCTTGCAGTTTTGACAGGGCGTGTAGACTTTTTGATATCCACTGTATTTGAATTTTGTTTGGCTGTAATTTAATTGTTCATATCTGGTAATGGCAAAACTAAATAGTTACTGTGTGTAGTTTGCATGTTTTTTCTTGTGCATGTGTGGATTTCCTCTGGGTACTCCAGTTTCCTCACACAGTCCAAACACATGCACATTGGCTGTTTCAAATTGCCCCTAGGTGTGAGGGTGTGTGAATGGTTGTGTGTGTTGGTCCGGTGATGGTCTTGTGAGCTGTTTAGGGTGTACTCCGCCTTTGCCCAGTGGTGGCTAAGATAGGCTCCACCCTCCCCATGACCCTATATGATTAGGCAGTTCAGCAAATGAGTGAGTGAGTGTGTGATCAAGAACACTGTATTCTATTTTTATTTACATTTGGGGAATTAGCTGCACCTTACCCTCCTCCACCTCCATGGATGAAGTGGCCTTGAGCAAGGCACCTAACCCCTAACTGCTCTCCGGGCGCAGTATACTCACTTTGGATGGTTTAAATGCAGAGGCATAAATTTCCCTAATTAATACAGTATATATAAAATAAAATAAAATAAATAAATAAATAAAACTCTGAGCAGGGGAGGGGTATCTAAAACTGAATGCATTCTTTGTCTGCATACAATCAAGTCTTTTTCTCTTCATATTCAGAGAACACAAAATCAACAAGTTAAAACCCACTCTTTCATCCTCAAAAAAAGCCCTCTGTGAAATATTCATTTACCTCTGGACTGAAATTATAGTTGTGACAAAAGAATAATTAATAATGCCACAGCATGCTGGAGGCAATGCTAAAGGCGCTCTGAGAAAAATACTTTTTTTGGGGGGAGACAATGTACATTCAACAGGAAAAACATGAAACAAGATCAAGAGTCAGTAAAACCAGGTAAAATCATCAAAGGTTTTGGATGTGTAGTCCCTAGAACTGAAGACTAAAGCGTCATCGTATGTATTTACATGTGGTAATGTAGCCACCAAGTGTCTGGGACTGGCGCATCCACTGGTCACCAATGACACAAGAATGTGAGGGTTGTATTCATCCGCTCACTCATTTGCCAAGCCGCTTAATCCTACTAGGGTCGTGGGGAGGCTGGAGCCTCTTTCAGCAGACACTGGATGAAGGCAGGGTACACCCTGAACAGATCATCAGACCATTGCATGGCAACACACACACAACCATTTGCACAGTCATACACTCACACACTGAAACAGCCAGTTAGCATAATGTGTATGTCTTTGGACTGTGGGATTATGATTAATATATACATAGTTCAATTCTTATCATATTCTACAATATTCATACACTGGACCGAAAATGGACTAGTGATAACTTTAGGTAAGATTTATTCGATAATATATTCAATAATATATTCAATAATATATTCGATCTTGGACATAGAGGGTAACGGTGTTATAATTTGCAACTTTGCAAATTATAATTTATACTGAGTTACAAATTAGCAGTTATAAATATTTTATATTATATTAAGTCCACTAAAAAATTATCATTGCAATTATTGTAAATTGCTGGGCACTTGAAATATGGAAGCCACGAACACTAATTCTGACAAAACGATGTACGTACGATGGTAGTTCTATGTTATTCAGTTCTCTGGTGTAGTCTATTATATAAAGATTATAGTGCCACGCTTGCGTTTGCTAGTTATCGCCTTTCCTTTCACCACCTGAATTCCACTTTATATATATGTCACCTGTATTGTTACTTTAGGTATCTGTGTAATGAATTCATGTTGTGCCTTCTTTTTCTTATTGGTTGAGATGTGTTTATAGTTATGAGTTTGCTTAGTGTAACACCTTTTTTTCTCTGCACATTCTTTTTTTCAAACCCAGCCTGATCCAGAGCTTAACATCTATTCACCCATGCTTTCCTGTTGTTTTTTTCTCATTCTGTGTTCTACTCAACTGGCATGGTCATACCCACAACATGCACTTGAATGTTTATTCAAATATTCATCATTTCCTCTGTGAAATAGAAGCTTATGATGTTGGCAACAGTACAACATACCTGAAAATGGAAATGACAGCAATACCAAAGCTGTGCCTTGACGTGTCTGACAGCTTGTAGTTTCAATTGAATTTGGTGCAAAAAGAGCATGGGAACATGCAATGCAATTAACTGGGGTGCTACTTTTTTTCATCCATTCATTCATCTTCTTCCACTTGTTCCGGGGTTGGGTTGCGGGGGCAGCAACCTAAGCAGTGAGGTCCAGACGTCCCTCTCCCAAGCTCTTCCGGAGGGACGCCAAGGCGCTCCCAGATCAGCTGAGAGACGTAGTCCCTCCAGTGTGTTATGGGTCGACCCCGAGGTCTCTTCCTGGTTGGACATGCCCGAAACACCACACCAGGGAGGCGTTCGGGAGGCATTCTAATCAGACGCCCAAGCCACTTCAACTGGCTCCTCTCAACCCGAAGGAGCAGCAGTTCTACTCTGAGCTCCTCCTGGATGACAGAACTTCTCACCCTATCTCTAAGGGAGAGCCCTGCCACCCTGCGAAGGAAGCTCATTTCAGCTGCTTGTATTTGTGATCTTGTTCTTTCGGTCATTACCCAAAGCTCGTGACCATAGGTGAGGGTAGGAACGTAAATCGACTGGGAAATTGAGAGCTTTGCCTTCCGGCTCAGCTCCCTTTTCACCACGACGGACCGGTACAAGCTCCACTTTACAGCAGAGGCTGCACGAATCCGCCTGTCGATCTCCTGCTCCATCCTTCCCTCACTCGTGAACAAGACTCCAAGATACTTGAACTCCACCACTTGGGGTAGGACCTCATTCCACCCCGGAGGGTGCATTCCACCCTTTTGAGGCTGAGAGCCATGGCCTCGGACTTGGAGGTGCTGGTTCTCATCCTGGTCGCTTCACACTGCGAATCGCTCTAGCGAGAGCTGGAGGTCCCGGCTCGATGAAGCCAAAAGGACGACATCATCTTGAAAAATCATCATCATGCAAAAGCACAATCATCATCATGCAAAAAGAAGAGACGAGATCCTATGGCCACCAAACCAGAACCCTTAACGCCTTATGAACAGAACCGGTGACAAAGGGCAGCCTTGACAGAGTCCAACCCCCACTGGAAAGGACATGTTGTTACCAATGTGGACCAAGCTCTGGCTCCGGCAATACAGAGACCGAACGGCCTGTAGAAACAGGTCCGGTATACCATATTCCCAAAGCACACCCCACAAGATAGCCTGAGGGACACGGTCGAAAGCCTTCTCCAAGTCCACAAAGCACATGTGGACAGGTTGGGCAAACTCCCATGCCCCCTCCAGGATCCTGTATAGAGTGTCTAGAGCTATCGTTATTCCATGATAGTTGGAACACACCCTCCGGTCCCCTTTTTTAAAAAGGGGAACTACCACCCCGGTTTGCCAATCCAAAGGAACGGCCCCTGATGACCACACGATGTTGTAGACACGTGTCCTACAACAACCAGAGCCTTGAGGTAATCAGGGTGGATCTTGTCCAGTCTCCCCGCGACCCTAATTAAGATTAAGCAGTTCAGAATATGAATGAATGGATGAATTTGAAATGAATTCAGGATTACATTGCCACTTGCCATATTGAATTGTAAAATGATCAGATTGAATCTTGAATTGAGAATAGCAAAACAAATTGCTATTTGAATTTTGGTGCTCAATATCTTCGAAATTAATTTGATTAACTGTTAACAGGTCAGTAACATGACTGGGTATTAAAAAAACATCTCAAAAAGGCAGAGTCTCTCAAAAATAAAGTTCAGGAACAGCCAATTAGACAAATGTGTATGTTTTTGGACTGTGGGAGGAAACTAGAGTCCCCAGAGAAAACCCATACAAGCACGGGGAGAATATGCAAACTCCACACAGAAACGCCAGAGCCCAAGACTCGAACCCAGGACCTTCTTGCTGTGAGGCACACGTGCTAACCACTACGCCACCATGCCACCATCTGCATTTACACCCATGTATAATGGTTTACAATGATGCAATTTGGAGATGGAAATATATATTTTTTCTAAACAAACTCTCATAATACTCTGATCAAATGCAGATTTGGAAAACAAGAATTAAAGAAGACAACACGAAGGATTTCAAAGTTGGACAGCTTACAGTGTATCGTCAGGCTGACCCTATTATGAAATGTGTGTTCGCTCTGGCTAGCAAAAACAGAGACGAGAGAAACTGCCGTACAGCTGTGGGAAGCACCAACCTGATCGTTAGCTCCAATTCCACTATCTGATGCCAAGGTGGAGGACTTTTTGATTAATCTGACAACAGAACAATTTCCCATTTTGCCTCATTCCATCTTAAATGACCTTTGGCCCAGAGGAAGATGGTGACATTTCCTGATCATGTTCACATATTGGTTCCTTCGTGAGTGATAACCTGTATTTGAGGGTTAGAGAACTGTAAAAAGAAGTGTTCCTGAGCCCATGCAGTTATTTATTCCTGTTCTTAAGGCCAGTGCTGCGGGCATATTGATTTTCAGCCTTTCCCCTTGCACACAAAGACTTCTCCAGATGTTTGGAGTCGTTTGATGATATTTATTAAATTTATGTTGAGGAACATAATTGTTCCACACTTTGTATAGAAAGTATTTTGCAGATTGGTGAACCTCTGCTCATCTTGACTTATGAGGGACTCTGACTCATGCTCATTTTATACCCAATCATGTTACAGCTGTTTCTTTTAAGTGCCACTTACTTTTCCAGCCTTTTGTTGCCCTGTCACAAATTTTTAATCTGTGTTGCTGTAATTACCTAAATTCAAAATTAGCTAATATTTTTGATGTAATAGTAAAATGTCTAATTTTCAACATGTAATATAGATAATAGTATTTGCGCGTAAGAAATTTGCAAATCAATGCATTCTGTTTTTATTTACATTTTACACGGCATCTCAATTTTTTTGGAAATTGGGTTTTATAATCTGGACAGCTAACACTCTTCCCCCCTGTACACACACACATACACACACACACACACACACACACACACACACACACACACACACACACACACACACACACAGGCACACACGTTGTCCTTTATTAGTGTCACAGGAAGGCTGGAGTCTGTCCTAGCTGACTCCAGATTATGGCGGAGTACACCCTAAACAGAGAGTCAGACCATCACAGGGCAATACACACAACCATTCACTCTTACCTTCACACTGAAAGGCAATCAATAATATCCAATTAGTCTAATGTGCATGTCTTTGGAAACTAGAGCACCCAGATAAAACCTCACACAAGCACTGGGAGAGCATGCAAACTCCACACAGAAATACCCTCGCTGAGCCCATGGTTTGAACCTAGGACCTTCTTGCATGCTAAGGTCAGACAAAAAAAAATATTTGTGGGTCGGCAGGTAGGGAAAAAAATTTATTATTATAATTTTTTTTTTTTGCAAAAGATTGATGAAAATCTCACTTAGGTATATAAACCATGGTAGAGGAAAATTGTGAATATACCTACAAAGAAAAGGCTTTATTACAAACTGAGTGGTACAGAATCTACACTGAAAGCAAATAGTTGTAAAAAATGTTTTTTTTTCTTTGAAATTTTTGTTGCTGAAATCTATGTGGTGTTTGTAAATACTAATGCTAGCAAGAAGTTATTTTTTATTGCTCGTTCAGGCTAACAATTTGTTTGAATTGTGTTAGAAACCATTTTATTCCTGCACTTTCCGACCTGAAGAGACCCTCGGTGCAGGGTCTGCTTCACTAAGACGTAACACTGCTAACACATGCAAAGGGTCAAAACTAACCAGAATACTGCCATGTAGAATATAGTCAGGGCTGTACTGGGAGAAAAAAAAGGCCCTGGAATTTTTGGTTTAGACAGGCCCTCCACAGCCAATCGGCTTTCACCTGTGTGCCTGTTGTCATATTTACCGTACTATATGTATCGTGATGTGGAGAAATGTAACATGTACCTTAT
>JBCNYH010000003.1:7218134-7229738 GCA_039654325.1 Tandanus tandanus
ATAGTCAACTCCTTTAGCCATCTTTCATGTTTTTGGCATTTTTACACAGATGGGATCTAAATATATCCTAAGTGGATAAGTAGATTTATAGATCTGTCTCTGACAAATTATGTTTAATATTTACCATTTGGCCTCCGTTTACAATACAAATTGGATGCTAGTTAAATGTTAATATCACAGAAGACAAGTCGAGCTGATGCGTGCTGTCCATGGATGTTCGGTTAAGAAAAAAACAATTCCCGCTGACTAAACGTTCCAAGGTGGCAGATCTAGATGCCGGGGTCATGGAGGCAGGGAAAATAATGACAGGTTTAACTGAAATCTTGTCTAAGACAAGAGAAAACGTGATCCAAGATAGCCGAGCCAATGGAGGCAGTCAAACAAGCAAAAAAGGACGAAATTCAAATTTGCTAGCAAGGTAGGGCAAATTTTTTTGACTCTGACTGTTTTTGTTCGGCCTATAAAAAATTTTTGTTCGGCCTATTCATATGCTGCCCGTAAGAAATAATGTTGTTTTGGTAATGAGCAGGACCAGTGTGATTTCATTAACCGGTATATACAGTGTGTAAGCAATTATGAACAAGCATTGGGCAAAATATATCAAATATCTCTGGTTTCAGAGAGAAGAGAGTCATTGGGAATAGAAACAGCTGGCTCTTACTGAAGAGCTGAAGGAAATGACTCCCTGAAAAGAACTGAAATTCCCATCAGTTAGCAGTTGAAGTACAAAAGTATTTTATGCAGCAGTAAGCTCAATGATTGGAGGAAGCTATCTTATGGACTATTTGGTATTTTAAGATGATTTGGATCATTATCCTAAAGCTTACCAGGTCTGACACTGCAAAACAACACTTCTACAATTTTTATCTTCTTGATCCAGAGTTTTAGTGCTTTTCCTGCTCTGTCACACCCACTTCATTTCATAAAGAGCTATTAGTTAGCTAATTACTTTGATCAGGTGTGATGGGAACACGCAAAATGCTAGGAAATGTTGGGAACCTCTGAAATGTGAGTGAAATGGCAGGAGATATGAGAGACGGGATTCAGCAGATAGAAAGCAAGTTGTATAATTAACAACTTGAAGTCTGGGGCAAATAACTGTAAATTATTCAATGGGCTTAATTATGTTTTAGCTTTTTTTTAATTCTGTTTAATTCTGTTTGTTAATTATGTTTAGTACTACAGCACGGTGGTGTAGTGGTTAGCACAACTGCCTCACAATAAGAAGGGCCTATGTTCGAGTCCCAGACATGGCAAGGGCATTTTCTGTGTGGAGTTTGCATGCTCTCTCCAAGCCTCTGTGGGTTTCCTCTGTGCACTCCGGTTTCCTTCCACACTCCAAAGAAATGCACATTATGCTAATTTGCTGTTCCAGATTGCCCCAGGTGTGAGTGTGGATGGTTGAGTGTGTGTTGGCCTGGTGATGTACTGGTGAGCTGTTCAGGGTGTACCTTGTCTTTGCCAAGTGACGGCTGCGTCAGGCTCAAGCCTCTCTGTGACCCGAGTACGATTAAGTGATTTGGCAAATGAATAAGTAAAAAAATGTTTAGTATGTACTACATTGGAACATAAAAAGAAAAATCAATCAAAATGTTTATAGTTTATTTTCAATCAGTCATTCATTTTCCAATGAGTAGAAAAATAACCGAACATATAATCTGAACTTATTCTCAAGGTTCTTGTTAAAAGCTGGTAAATTATTATTTTGTCTGGCTGTAATGCTAACTGTTACCGGCTAATGATCGAAGTAAAAAAAAAAAATTCACTGTTTCACATGTTTATGTCGGCAGGGCTGTGCAAGTGGTCAAAACCAGAGCAGACATGTGAGAGAGCAACTAACTCTCTTACATAGACGCAGACTCTTATCTAACGGAAATCCAGTATTTGAAGCCAGACATTTGTAATGCCACTCGGTGGAGTATTGATTAATTTAATTTTATTTCATTCTGATACACATCACAAAATTAAACATGCCAGGATTTTATATATAATATGGTATACTATAATAGAGTATAATATATAAATTAAGACCACAGTACTGTACGTGTACCCTAACAATTACCAGAATAAGAAGCATCATAAAGATCAACTTATTTAATTATTACATGACAGAAACCACTGTCACGAGAAGTCCCTCACCCCTCTGATCAAGATCCATATGGAGCTAAATATACACTCAGAAACTGTGAAGATGATTTTTCACTGCTGGTGATATAAACTCTTTTACTGAAATGATTTAGGACTACAATTCCCATTACAGTTATAAGATAACCAATTAGACCTCATGTTAAACTATAGTGAAGTTTCGGCTACATGATTTGTATTTTTATCTGGTTTCACCCAAATGAGGACGGGTTTCCCTTTTGAGTCTGTACTAAAAAGCTTGAGTCGAGGCAACTGGACTTTTTTGTGGTTGTGGTTTTTTGAAGACGTTGTTCTATAAACAAAAACATGGATGTGCCATGGGTTCTCCAGTATCACCTAGTGTTGCGAACCTCTACATGGAGGAAGTGGAAAGCAGAGCACTCAACTCCTACAAGGGAGCAACACTGAGCCATTGGTTTAGATACGTGGATGACACATGGGTGAAAATCCAAACACAGGAAGTGGAGGACTTCACCGAGCACATTAACTCGATGGACAGCAACATCAAGTTCACCAGAGAAGATGCACACATCAACAAGTTACCTTTTTTGGACTGTCCTGTACATATGGAGGAGGATGGAAGTCTCAGCATTGAAGTCTACAGTAAACCATCACACACTGACCAGTACCTGCTTTATGATTCACACCACCTTCAGGAACACAAACTGTCTGTCATCACAACTCTGCATCACTAGGCTGAAACTATTCCTACCAAGATGAAGGAAAAAGAAAAAGAACAAAAACACGTCAAGAAAGCTCTGCAAACCTGTGGATATCCAAACTGGGCCTTTGTCAAATCAGCAAAGAAATCCGGAAGTAAAAACACGGCATCCAACAGAGAGGAGAAGAGCAGGGGCAAAAATGTTGTCATTCCATATGTGGCAGGAGTGTCGGAGAAACTCTTTCTCTAAACATGACATTCCAGTAAATTTCAAACCCAACACCACCCTCAGACAAATTCTGGTTCACCCCAAGGACAAAACTTCCAAAGAAAAGCTGAGTGACGTTGTGTACGCAGTCCAGTGCAGTGAGCAGTGCTCAGACCTGTACATAGGAGAAAATAAACAACTACTGCACAAACGGATGGCGCAGCACAGGAGAGCCACCTCTTCAGGTCAAGACTCAACAGTCCACGTACATCTCAAGGACAAGGGACACTCATTTGAGGAGAGCAATGTACAGATTCTGGACATGGAAGAGAAGCTTTTCAGGATTACCATGACCTGGATGATTGAGAAGCTTTTTGAGTCTGGTTCCTCTCAAGGTTAAACCTCATGTCGACTGAGGGAGTTTTTCCTTGCCACCGTTGCCGCAAGCTTGCTCTTTGTTGATGTGTAGGGTTTATAGAGAAATAATTTAGAAAAAATATATTCTTTATCAAATTTGTTTTTACTGTGTAAAGCTGCTTTGCGTCACTGCCAGTTGTAAAAAAGCACTACACAAACAAAACTGAATTGAATTGAAATTCAGGCAAAAATATTCATTACTAACCCATCACAACAAATTAAGTGACAAGATATATATATATATATATATATATCAGCGCAATGTGTAATGACACATGCAACAAACATCAGTGCAATGCGTAATGACACATGCAACAAAGACTAGAGCCACATTCACACATGGAGCAACGAGCGAATCGCCCGGCAAGAGAAACTAATCGCAACTCCGCTGAGCTCTTGTTAGACAAAAAATACAAGGTTAATTTTGGAAATATAAAATATAAGACTTCTTATTCTACAGTGCAGGAAAGAAAGCTTAGAAGAATCGGTGGACAAACCTACGTAGGCATTCAAACTAAACAGGAAGTGTTGGCTTCCTCACTGAACTGCGAGAGTAGTGTGCTCTCACCAGTTCCTTACACTGGTTCGGAAGAGCATTACATCTTCCAGCCATGACAGTGGTTTTAATGTGTAACAGACGGGGACCCTCTCAGTGATCTCTGCTACAAAGTTTAACTTCAAAATTTAGCTTGGCCAAATAAGCCCCTTCCCCCAAAATATTTGCTCAAAATCCAGTCTATACACATTATCTCATCATTAGCCAGAAATATACCGTAGCCAACAATATCAAACATGCGTGAAAATAGATTTTAAGCAGGTTTTAAATGCTGATGGGCCATAACACACAGCCACATCATGTGACAGCCATCAGTGAAGAAGGTGCAGAGGCTGATAGGGCAGAACTTGAAGTGGACTCCACCTTTTGGTGCTGTAGGTTTGGATGTGCGAGTCATCAGAACAGTCCTCTGAATCACAAAGCGAATCTTGGTAACATTAAATTTTTTTTTTTTTTTTTTTTTTTTGATTTTGCGAGTCCTGGCCTCACATCTTTCACTTTAACCAAACATCACTGTAATTTTGAGACAAATTGGGATATGTAATATGTCAATATACATTAAGATCTTCAAAATATCTATCATTTCATATTACACTATCAATTATTTATTTTAGTTGCAAATTACTCTACAGAAGATTAAGCTCATGTAACCCATCCGAAACAGTGCTTGGATCAGTCACACACACACACACACACACACACACACACACACACACACACACACACACACACACACACACTGTGAGTAGAGAGTTACGACATTAGAGGTCACCTTTTCAGAATTATAGGTGAAAACAATGTGTAATAAAACACAGAAGTACTTGATGCAGTGCAGGATATATGCAGGCAGTGGTAGCTCAATGGTTAAGGCTATGAAGTAGTGCTCTAAATGTCAGGGCTTCAAGCCCCAGAACCACCATGCTGCTACTGTTGGGCCCTTGATCAAGGCCCTTAACCTTCAATTACTCAGTTGTAAAAAAAAAAAAAAAAAAAAAAAAGATAAATGGTATTCGCTCTGGATAAGGGCATCTGCCAAATGCTATAAAAGTAAATGTAATGCATTGCTTGGTATACGTTGGTAACCCTTTTTAGTGCGTGCTTGAACTGTGACCCTGATCTTTGACCTATTTTTACTGGTACAGGTCCTTAAAGCCTGAACTAGTTCATGGGCACTTAGTAATGAGCAACTGGTAAAGATTTAGTCCAAATCCATATAGACATTTAACCTGTGGCGTGTGTGCAGGATTTTTTATTTTATTTATTTTTATTTTACCTCATTTAACCTTGACTTTTGACCTATGACCTCTGAACATGTACCAGTTCACAGGCCTTTAGGAATAAGTAATTGATGAAAGTTTGGTCAAAATCCGTGTCCCTTTATATGAGGAACGTGCTTAACGAGGGACGCTTATGAGTATTTTGTGGCAAGAATGAGGAGGAATGTCTCATAACACGAGGATCCCACGTGCACAAGTAAGAATCACTGGTTGTTCACGTGATCATGCAGCATTGCATCATCATCTCAGTGGCTGCGAAATGCTGGGTGAGTCAGATAGCATCTGTTTCTCATCGCGTAAGCATGTCTTGCGAGTTTATTGTTAACTTTGTGCTTCTTGGCGATAATTACTACATTAATATCTGCGTTACCGTGGCAACTAAAAAGTATATTGGAAAGAGAGACAGTAGTAAAAAGAAACTCAAAGATAAAATAACTGAAAGAAAGAGATGATCGATATGCTATGCTACGATATGCTAGTGATGCCCTCACCTAAAGACCGGACATTCTCATGGAAGGAGATTCTCCTTCCTAAAACTAACCCCCCTCCTCCTCCCTCTCCTTCTCCTCATGTCACTTATGCCAGACTTATCACATCTTCAAGGTAAAGTGCAGGTTTAGTTTTCCTTTTTATGCATTTTAATAATAAATTGATGTTTGTGTTTACTTTTGTTAAACAGGTTATTATTTATGAGTAAAACAACCTTTAAAATGTTTTATATTAGGCATATTTGGGGGCATTTTGGAGGGCTGGAACGCATTAATGGGTTTTCCATTATTCCATAGCTGGGCACTGGAACAAATTAAACTCGTCTTGCGAGGTACCACTGTATTAAAATATAATTGCAACCACAGCCACGTTGTCTCTGAGCAAAGGTAATACGTTTTTCAAATTGGCAATGCATAAGACTTTTCAGAAATGACTGCCAGTATCTTTTCATTACTTAAATAAATTATGGTTGGGAATATTTGCACAGGGTTTTCTGGATGACCAGAAACAAACCTTTTTTTATAGGCCTGAATAAAACAGTGGCCTAAATTTCATCTGCTACACAGTTGTTACTACATGAACCATAAATATGATGATTGTTCACTTTTATATTAAAAATAACCACAGAGACTCCTTTCTATCAACCAGATTTGGTATTAAAAATAGATATGATTATAACCTACCATCTCAGCCTCTGCAGAAGCCTGGAGGACAAGCAACTTTGAGAGTGCTTCCACTCCCTGTATCCGGATGAACGCTGTTTAATATCACAAACCCCTCCATGACTAAATGAAAAGACCTGCTGCCAGATGGCGCAGTTGGCCTTGCAACCCTGGTCATTCACACATCCCAGCCACTGATGATTAATACTTTCTGTATTTTGTAAACTCTTTTCCTTTGTTGGCAGACTACTCTCACAGGTCACCATTTATAAAACCTGCACCGATGTCAGCCATATCAAAACAACACCGACAGAGCTTCACATTAGTCCTGACTCTCAACCTATGAGAAGCGTGTTCTCTGTCTGGGTAATGAAACATTACAGGACAGACAGGCAGGATGAGGGAGACCTGGAGAGATTCCTTCTATCTCATACATATCACCTTGTCCTAGGCAAAATTATATAAAAATATGACTTGTAATACTCATCTGCTTTGGATTTGTACTGAAATGATTCTCAGAAATAAGGAACAAAGCGAGCCCAGTATCAGATCAACATGTCTTTTAGTTTCCAGTTATGGGATGATTCTATATTTAACAGGGTAATTAACAAACCTAGTTTTTACTGGCTAGCACTTAGCATAGTTTCTATGCTAACTGTCTTGTAAATACATATTTGGACACAAGTTACAAGTTAGTGTCTGCAGCATCCACACAGGAAGCAATGAGCGACACGTGAATTGCCTTGAGGGGGAAGCAAATTGTTACAGCGCTGAAATGTCAACAGCTCTCGTTGCCTAGGTAGCCCTCTCACTTGTTTCCTGCTTAACCCTATTGAGGACTTTTGGGGTCCTGATAAAAGTGCTTTTGGGTCATGCTGGTATGTATTCCTCAGGCAAAGAGTTGTGTACATTTTGATAGGTTGGTGAGTTTTATTAGCTGTGTTTTGTATATTTCAGGATATGTTTTGTGTCTGGGGTCTAGTAGACCCCGAATTTACTTTGCATTTTTGTGTATCTACTAATCTCTTAATTTGTTTTATATGCTTTACCCCAGATGTTCACATCCTACACTTCACTATTTGAGAGGTGAACCAACAGAAGACCTAGGGGCATTTTGGAACAGCCAATTATAGCCTAATGTGCATGTCTTTAGACTGTGGAACGAAACCAGAGTACCTGGAGCAAACCCATGCAAGCACAGTTAGAGCATGCAAACTCCACACAGAAACGCCCAAGCCTGGGACTCGAACCCAGGACCTTCTTGCTGTGAGGCAGACATGCTAACCACTATGCCACCATACAGTGTTTAAATCTTCCACTGGGAAGAGTTAAATGTATATAAATGTACAGTATACTCACAGGGAATGCTGACCGTTTTGAAAACGTGAACTTAGGCATCAATTTTTCTATGCAGTCGTAAAGCACATGGTAATAAAAAGCTGTACTTCCATGTTGATGTAGGCAGTATTATTAAACTCATGTTCATTGTTTTCCTATGGAAAATGTTTTGGGAAACTCAGTTTGGTGGCATCTATCAATCAACAATATCTATAAGCTCTGATTGGTTATCGCTTGAATCAAGTCATGTGGAAGTTCAGCTCAGTTAAATCCGCCCAATTCCTGGTTTCGCATGGTCGTCTGTCACTTATCGATTCCTGTGTGGATGCCCATTTACGATCCAGCTTTGTCTGGCCCGTGGGTAATCAAAATCCTCAGAATTCTCATCTTGAATCAGCCCCAGGGAGGTGCAATCAGCCCTGGAAGTGCCAGTAGAAACAGAAATGGCCTTGGCTCACACTAGCTCACTTGTCTTTAATTCAACAGAAAAACACCTAAAAGGCCCTTGTAAAAGTTGCTCAGATTCTTCTACTTGGCCATTTTTCCTGTTTGCAATGCATCAACTTCTGGAACTGACTGTTCTATTTCTGCCCAATTTGTCCTATTCCTTTATAATGAGGTGCCATCATAATGAGATATTCACTTCACCACTCAGTGGTTTTAATTTTATGGCCGATTAGTTTATTTATGAGTAATTAATTGTTCCTGCGACATGCAAAATACATGCAAATTGTGCTCAGTGGGTTCTGAGTGTTATTATTTCAGTTTCTCAGGCTATTATTCTTTTCTCTCTGCAAATCTCCCAGTGAACTACCATTAAAAAAAAAGTTGACATGTTTGATATGACATGTTTTAAATCATTACATTTTATTGAGACCTGATGTTTAATGTGTGCATTTCTCCACCTGTATTCTACCTATTGACTTAAACACGTACGGTTTATTCTATTAAGATTAATACAGTTTTGAGAATTCTTTCTACCCAGTATGTGTAATATTCAGATGATAGGGCACAGATAAATTATTTAAGTGGGCAGCTGTTAAGGGAAATGGAGACAACACACGTTCACACAAGATTTCAGTGCAACAATGGTATCTTGTTTTTCCCGCTGGCGTTTTATTGGATTGTTGTAACAGATGCACATGTTAAATGATTTGCAATGTTTTTCCTGTCAGCAACATTTCCACTATAGATTCATATAACCTTTTTTTTAACTGAAAAATAATTAATAAATGATTTTTTTTTAATGATTGTTTGTTTATTGTGTGGAAAAAGATTTTGATAAAGGCTTTTCCTCAGATTTAAATCACTGAAACATAAAAAAGTCCCTTGTGTGAAAAACTGTTAAAACTGTCACCAAATCAGCAGAAAAAAATAGAAGCGGGATTGGTTCAGGCTCTGTCCAGAACTCACACCTACGCTGGTCGGTGTGAAAAGCATTCTGGGATACTAGGTAGTCCTAAGTTTGCAGAAGTCACCATCTGATGCATTTATTCATTCATGTTTGCCGACAATGGACAAAGGAGGGACACACCCTGAACAGCTCGCCAGACCATCGCAGGGAAAACACACTCACAACCACTTGCACTCACACTTACGCTTGGAACAGCAAATCCACCTTATGTTCATGTATTTGGACTGTGGAAGGAAACCGAAGTATCTGAACTCACGCAAGCACGCGGAGAACATGCAAACTTCATACAGAAACGCCCTCTCCAAGCCTGGGGACTCAAACCCAAAACCTCCTTGCTGTGAGTAGGACATGCAAACCACCAATAGCCGCCTTGTGCAAGATGTGCACTTTGGAACAGTACATGGGCTGTGACTGACAGTCCACAAGAACACAAGTATAGACACGAAGAGAGATTGAGACGTGAGATGGTTCACGGTTTGAATCTCAGCCAAGCGTCTTCCTGTGTGGAGTTTGCATGTTCTACCCATGCTTCTGTGGTTTTCCTCCAGGTATGTCGATTTCCTCCGACAATACAAAAACATGCACATTAGGTCAACTGGCTACTCCAAATTGTCCATAGATTTAAATGTGAGTGCAAATGGTTGTCTCTGTTTGCTTCCCCGTGACCTTGACAAATAAGCAGTATAGATGATGATGATGATGATGGATGGATAATTTTTACTGTGAAAACAAACTTTGGAGTCCGTGTTACACTGAGAGTTTTGAAGGGTGATAAATGCATTAAAATGAAAAAGTTCACGGAATCCCTTTTTTAGTCTTGTGTTTGCAGATGAGCTACAGGAAAAGGTCTGTGGGTGGTCTTCTGCCAAATTACCTCTTTTTGTGATTCTTGGCCACAAGCTGTGACAAGCTGTGGGACAGACAGAGAAACCTAGATCTACTCAAAAAGGAGGGATCGAGTAATGGTACAGTGCTACAAACCCTGGTCATGAAGTAGTCTGATAAACTGTGATGGATAACGCGTTACGAGTTGGTTGCTGAGGTTGTTAATGTATAGTCCTATTTATCCAGTATTAAAGTTACACTGGGACATGTAACCATTTCCATCATTTTCATTCTGTCTGGCGCATCCTCCCTCTTTTTCTCTATGAGAATATTACAGACCAAATTTCCAACTGTTCTTTGACCACTACTAGAATAAACTCTTCATTTTAATCCCATCTGGATCATTTTTTGAAGGCAGATGCTGCTGTTTGTAATGAATTTTTTTTTCTGATCATTATTACTGCTGTGTTTACATAGATGTATATTTTATCCTGATCTGAGAAATCAGTAGTAAATATGATCCCAACATCATCAACAAGGTGTGTGACTATCAATCTGGAGATCGCAGGTTTGCTATCCAGGTTGATGCAACCGGGAGTCCATGGAAGCTTATTGGCCAAGCTCTCACAGGAGACAGAGATGGCATACACTCACCTCCCTGTCATTCACAGTGATCACCATCATGGGCATCTGTAAGCTCATTTGTAAAAAGTGGTGAAAGGTGATTTCCCTCTAAGTGTGTTAGGCCGCCCCCAAATGCCCATGCGCAGCAGTTCATAAAGATGCGGTGGCAGCATTGTGTGTGTGTTATGCCCCTCCCTGGTTGGTGGTGGCTGTATGTGTAGGAAGGCAACACTTGATGGGTGGGATTTGGACACGACTAAATGGGGGTATGGAGAAAAAATAAAAGTACATATTTTTTAAACATGCCAACTTTCTAAAAAAATTGTAAATGTCCTAATTCATTCATTCATTCATTTGCAGATCCACTTTATCTATATACTAGGGTTACGGGGAGGCTGGAGCCTATCTCAACCACCTCTGGGAGAAGGCAGGGTACACCTTGAGCAACGCACTGGTCCATCACAGGGCCAACACACACAAACATTCACACTCACATATACACCTAGGGAACAGCCAATTAGCCTAATGTGCATGTCTTTGGACTGTCGGAGGAAACTCTGAGGAGGAAACTTGAACCCATGCAAGCACGCAGAAAACATGCAAACTCCACACAGAAACGCCCGAGCCCAGGGCTCGTACCCAGGACCTTCTTGCTGTGAAGAGAACATGCTTAACACTGCCTCAGCGTGCCACCCATGTCCACCCATCTTACCTTAAATGCTGCCACATAAATATCATCAATGATTCAATAGTAATATTTTCTTAAATATTCAAATTACACTACACATAAAACAGCACATGGCATTGTGTGATATTGATATTGATATACACCCTATTTTCAACAACCCCACAGAATGACATATACTGTATTCCTGTCCAAGCAGAACTTTAACCCTCTATTAACGAGCATTAGATATCTGCTACATAAAGTGAAAGGGTTAACAGCCTAGAATAAATAAATCATTAAATAAATAAATAAATAAATATA
>JBCNYH010000003.1:7325233-7337583 GCA_039654325.1 Tandanus tandanus
ATATATATATACAGAAGGATAAATGCTGAAAAGAAATACTGAAGTGGCTGTAGTGCAGAGGTAAAAGTAAGTGCATGTACAGTGAGCATGCAAATTAATTTGTGCAATTTGTCCAGTATATCAGCAGTTCAGTAGCCTGATTCCTTGTGGGTAGAAACTGCCCGTGAATCTGCTGGTGCGAGTCCAGATGCTCCTGTACCGTCGGCCTAACAGCAGGAGTGTGAAAAGCGTGTGCCTGAGGTGGCTGGGATCAGAAAGGATCTGCTGGGGCTTTCTTCTACAGTGCTGTGTGTAGAGGTCCAGGATGGCTGGCAGTTCAGTCCTTGTGATGTGTTGTGCTAATCTGACCACCCTCTGTAGAGCTTTGCGGTCCAGAGTATTACAGCTGCCATACCTGGTCGCGATGCAACCAGACAGAATACTCTCGATGGTCCATCGGTAGAAGTTTGTGAGTATTCTGGAATCCATTCCAAACCTCCCCAGCCGGTGAAGAGCTCGCTGCTCTCGTGATCACACCCACGTGATGTGACCAACTCAGATCCTCAGTGATGTTGATCCCCAGGAACCTGAAGCAACTGACTCTCTCCACCTCTGTTCCATCAATGTGAATAGGGGTGTGCCCTCCACCCTGCAGTCTCCTATAGTCCACAATGACCTCCTTGTCTTGCTGACATTGAGCAGCAGGTTCTTGTCTCGGCACCATAATGTCAGGGCTCTCACCTCTGCTCTCCTAAGCAGAATCACATCTGTCTGAAATGCAGCCGATGATGGTGGTGTCTTCTGCAAATTTGATGACGGTGTTGGAGCTGTGTGTGGCCGTACAGGGTGAACAGGGTATATAGCAGGGGGCTGAGCACACATCCCCTGGGGGGCACTGGTGCTGAGCGTCAGTGTGGAGGACGTCACACTACCGATCCGCACCACCTGTGGTCTGCCTGTCAGGAAGTCCCGTATCCAGTTGCATGAGACACTGATACGTAGATCCCAGAGCTTCATGACAAGCCTGGATGGGATTATGGTGTTGAAAGCGGAGCTGTAGTCAATAAACAGCATCAGCACTTAAGTGTTCTTCTGGTCCAGGTGTGAGAGGGCAGTGTGCAGAGCCAGCGTTATTTTCTCAGGCTACTTTGGTTTCCTCCCACTGTCCAAATAAATTCACGATGCCTCTCACCCAAGCTACGACGAAGGATAAGTGGTATAGATATAAGATGGATGAATGGATGTTTTCATACCATCCACCCTTTTTCTGATTTTATGTAACTAAATGCAGTAATAGGTAAAAATATTTTTCAGATTTTCATGTTTGGAATTTATATATGCATTCCACAGTCATTAAGCACCCCTACACTTGCTCATTCAAGCAATTATCCAGTCACTTGTGCAGTATCAGCACAATACATAAATACAGATCCAGAGTCTTAGATAATGCTTGATTAATAAATGCTTTGTTGTGTATTTTGCAGGAGAAAAAAAGGCAGAGAAGGTTCTGTGATGGGAGAGCGATTCTTTCTCCATGAAAATGGCTCCTTGCAGATTCATAAAACTGAGATAGAAGACACAGGAACATATACTTGTTTTGTTAACAACACAGAGAGAAATTCTAATATTGATGCAGAACTTCATATAAAGGGTTATTCATGTTTTTAAACTAAACTGGTTTGACTACTTTTCTTAATATATTTTATAATATTATGAGATTATAAGCAGTGAATTGTGTGCACTCCTTTGTGATAGACCCAATCAAAATCGTGATCCCTCCTCAAGATATAAATATCAACAGAGGTAGCATGGCAGAGCTTCTATGCAAGGCACAATATGATCAGTCATTCACTGATGAGCTGAAAACTATCTGGCAGAAGGATGGGAATGAGATAGATTCCAACTACACTAAGGATTCAAGGTGAGCAACATAGCTTAATTATAAATTGTTAGGCAACTACTGTATGAAAACTCCACACAGAAATGCCCTCACCAAGCTCGGGACTCAAGACCGAAACCATGTTGCTGTATGACAGATATGTGAACCACTCCGCCACCATGCCATATTTTGCAACTAATTTGGTTAATTAGAAACAGGTCAGTAGCATGATTGGGTATAAGAAGTTAATCTGGGCAGAGATTCACCAAATTGCGAAAACTGCATGTACAAATTGTATAATAATTTTAAAATAATGTTCCTCAATATAAAATTGCAAAGTCTTATAGAATATCTCATCATCTACAGTAATAATATTTTAATATTATCAAAAGAGTCAAAGAATCAATATTGGATGTCCATGTTCTTTGGTTTATCAGGTGGCCCTGCAATAAAAACAGGCCTGATTCCATCATGAAAATCACAGCATAGTCTCAGGAAGGCTTCCAGAAATCTTAAAAAGCTTGAGTTAAGGCAACTGGGCTTCTTTTTGTGTTTTTTTCAAAAACCACAAAAGGAAGTCCAGTTGCCTGAACTCAAGCTTTTTAAGATTACAATGACCTGGATGATTGAGAATCTGCACCAACGTGCTTCCAGAAATCCATGGATCTGTGTCTGTGAATACAATTTGCAGAGATGCAAGCTTTTGAATTGAGTGCTGAGAAAAAACTGGATGGTCCCTCTTCTCTTCAGCTCAACTCAACTCAGAAATGCCCTCACCGGGCATAGAGCTTGAACCCTAGACCTTCTTGCTGTGAGGTGGCTTTGACTTCACATTTTGGCAAACTGATCCTTCTGGTTTGCTGTTTAGGTGTCCCCAACTCCATTGTCTTCCTCAAAGTGTTTAAAATCAAATAGCTTCTCAGAAATGTCATATGTTGACATGTTCCTATGAATGGCTATGTACATTCAGCTTGCAGTGTAAGGGGAGATTCATGTTCATACAACAGCGGTAACACATTTAGTCAGTCGCTATCACTAATACAATTTCGAAAGCCGCACTGTGAGGCCAGTATAAAAAGTGCTTGGTTTTCTGTTTATTTGTTTGTTCATTTGTTTTAAAGATTTTAGAATCAGGTTGATAACGCACAGAGAAAGATATGCAGAAGGAGGATTTTTATTGATATAACTAAAGTTAGATTATAATTGTGGAATCATATTTATGACTGACTTAAACTGCAAATCTTTGAAATTGGAAGAATATTTACTTTTGAGGTATGTGGACTTGAGGATTTTTGTTCCCATTTGTAGTACTGGCGAATGTTTTGTGATATCTGCAGATTCTACATTGATGAAGGAATATTGCAGATCAACAATGTAAGCCACAGAGATAAAGGGCTGTACACATGTATTGCCAGAACATCTCTTGATGAAGCTACAGCATCTGCATATATCACTGTGCTGGGTATGTTATTTGTCATTCACTTAGCTTTTATAATTAATTATTCAAAACACTAATTAATAAGAGTTAAAATGAATTGTACAGTGTTGTTTAATCTTAAAGGTGATATATTTCAGAAAATAAAATTATGTATCTTTCATTCATTCATTTTCTGAACCGCTTAATCCTAAGTAGGGTCGTGGAGAAGATGGTGCCCATTTCAGCGGACTCTGGGCGAGGGCAGGGTACACATTGGACAGCTCGCCAGGCCATCACAGGGCAGAAACACACTGACAGCAATGCTCCTTTCGAAAGTCAACAATGGTTCTTTTACATGCCTCTCACCACAGATAGTGAGAGACATGGCTGGCCTTTGATAACCCAGTTAGCTGCACTGGGGGGCATTCTTTCTTTATATATGTTTTAGTCTCAACTGTTTTGGAAAATGGAATTTATATCATATTAATCATCTTCATCTTCTTCCGCTTAATCCGGGGTTGAGTTGCAAGAGCAGCAGCCTAAGCAGTGAGGTCCAGACATCCCTCTCCCCAGCCACATCCTCCAGCTTTTCCGGGGGATACTGAGGCATTCCCAGAACAGCCGAGAGACATATTCCCTCCAGGCTGTACTGGGTTGACCCCAGGGTCTCCTCCCTGTTGGACATGCACACCACACCATCACACACTGAAACACCACACCAGGGAGGCATTCAGGAGGTATTCTAATCAGATGCCTGAGCCACCTCAACTGGCTCCTCTCAATGCGGAGGAGCAGCAGTTCTACGTCGAGCTCCACCTGGATGACCGAACTTCTCACCCTATCTCTAAGCGAGAGCCCTGCCACCCTGAGAAGGAAGCTCATTTCAGCTGCTTGTATTTGCAATCTTGTTCTTTCGGTCACGACCCAAAGCTCGTGACCATAGGTAGGGGTAGGAATGTAAATCGACTGGTAAATTGAGAGCTTTGCCTTCCGGCTCAGCTCCCTCTTCACCACTTTACAGCAGAGGCTGCACCGATCCGCCTGTGAAGAAGACCCCAAGACACCTGAACTCCTCCACTTGGGGCAGGACCTCATGCATTCCACCTTTTTCCAGCTGAGAAACATGGCCTCATACTTGAAGGTGCTGATTCTCATCCCAGTCGCTTCACACTCAGCTGCGAATTGCTCCAACGAGAGCTGGAGGTCCCAGCTTGATGAAGCCAAAAGGACAATGTCATCCACAAAAAGCATAGACGAAATCCTATGGCCACCAAACCAGAACCCCTCTATGCCTTGGCTGGGCCTAGAAATTGTATCCATAAATATTAAGAACCGGTGACAAAGGACAGCCTTGGCAGTCCAACCCCCACTGGAAACGAAGTCAACATGTTGTTACCAATGCGGACCAATCTCTGGCTCCGGCAATAGAGAGACCAAATGGCCCGTAGCAATGGGTCCAGTATACCATATTCCTGGAGCACACACCACAAGATAGCCCGAGGAACACGGTCGAAAGCCTTCACCAAGTCCACAAAGCAGATTGGGCAAACTCCCATGCCCCCTCCAGGATCCTGTATAGCATGTATAGAGCTGGTCAAGAGTGCTGTGGCCAGGAAGAAAACCATATTGTTCCTCCTGAATCCAAGGTTCCTCCTCTCCAGTACTCCAGAATAGACTTTCCCAGGTAGGCTGAGGAGAGTAACTCCATGATAGTTGAACACACCCTCCTGTGCCCCTTTTTAAAAAGCGGATCTACCACCCCGGTTTGCCAATCCAGAGGTACGGCCGCCGATGGCCACGTGATGTTGCAGAGACACGGCAACCAAGACAGTCCTACAACATTCAGATCCCTGAGGTATTCAGGGCGGATCTCATCCACTCCTGGAGCCCAGCCACTGAGGAGTTTTTTAACTACCTCGGCGACCTCTGCCCCCCTGATGGCCAGACCCCCTCCCAAACCCCCAGACTCTTCCTCTTCCACAAAGGGCATGTTGGTGGGATTGAGGATGTCCTCAAAGTATTCCTTTCTATATCATATTGATATCAACTAATAAACCTTCATGAGTTCTGCCATGCTATTAAGTTTTCATAAGATTTAAACTGTTTGTTAGCTTGATCACAATAATGTACACCTTTTAATATGTCTGATTAGATGTTCCTGACCCTCCAATTGACTTAACAATATCAGATCAGAGAGCTCGCAGTTTGACCCTTCATTGGATACCTACCAGTGATCACAACAGCCCCATAAAAGGTAATGAACACGTTGACTGCTTACTCTAATGCAAATCTACAATCTACCGCTTCAAGCTGCTCTGCAGTGTGTATAAAGTATTCTATCTAATGAATGACTACTGAATGACACTGTGGTTTAGGGGTCACCTCACAGTAAGAAGTCTCTTGGCCTAAATCCCAGCCCCTTTGTGTGGAGTTTGCATGTTTTTCTCATGCTTGTGTGGGTTTCCTCTGGGTACTTGTTTTCCTCCCACAGTCCAAAGACATGCACATTGGACCAAATGTCTAATCCATATTTACTGTAGGTGTGAATGATTGTTTGTGTCTGTGTTCGTGCTAAAATTGACTGAGGATCTGTTCAGAGTTTACCCTGCCTGTCACATTAATTTATATGGGATTGGCTTCAGCTTCTTTCATGACCCTGATGGATGGATGGATGGATAGATGGATGAATGAAATGACTACTGATTTTTTATTATTGAGCAGAGTACATCATTGAATTTGAGGAGAACCACTGGGAGCCAGGCATTTGGAGGCCACTGCTACGAGTATCTGGCCACCAGAACTCTGCTCCTCTCTCATTATATGGAGACATTAACTATCAGTTTAGAGTCAAAGCAGTTAATACTGTTGGCAAAGGTCATCCCAGCAAACCCTCTGAGAGATATAAAACTCCTCCTGCTGGTAAGAAAACGCCTTCTTTATTTATTTTTTCTTTATTTCTTGACATGCCATAGTAATTGATCAACATGAACCTTTCTAGCTTAAGCAATTTTTATATTTTCAGTCAGAAAGTATTTGTACATAACGGTGTAAATGAATAAAGACTATAAGACATGTACTTTTAACACCCCAAGCAGATTTTACAATAATATATGAACATAGTGCCTACACCTTATTAACACATTTTTTTTGCTGTCTAATAGCCCCAGATAGGAATCCAGAAAACATTAAGATTGATGCTCATTCACCTCATCAGATGGACATTACTTGGGAGGTAACAAACTAACATTATTTTTGCTATATTATAGGTATACTGCAACATGAATATGTAACTAAAACCTTACTAGTGGGGTGTGAGAAAATTGCGTGTGTGTTAGCCTAATGCCATCTACACTATTTGGTAAAATATGTGAATGCCTGACACCAAAACTTTTATGTATATATAGCATATGTACTTTAATAGGTACTTAAGAACACTCTACACATTTACATGATGCTAAAAATCTAAATATTGTTTTGGTCTGACTAAAATTGGACTTCCAAATACATGTAGATACAGAATGTTAGTCCAACTGAAATTGTACTAAATCGATTTTTTCAAAACTGGACTAAGACAGATAACTCAATTCGCAGTTGAGCTATGATCGAGCTACTCCTGAATGTATATGCTCAAAACTCTGCCCATGCTGCATATTTCTGGCCACAAGATTTAACCTGGATGTGACAAAAAAGTAACATAAATATAGTGAAGAGTTACATCAAGACCCCTTCAGTTTTGCACTGACAATGAAACAGAGTTTATGCTGTGCAAGCTGAAAGAGTTAAATATTTTAAAACACATGGATAGCAGGAAAACACAGAATGGCTATCTGTTTAAAAAAGTAATGAAACAGATGAATGACACTCAGTTTAAATAGATGCATGAGCAAATCCCACAGTCCAAAGACGTGCACATCAGACTAATTGGCTGTTCCAAAGTGCCCATAGGCATGAGTATAAATGGTTGTGTGTGTTGGCCTTGTGATGGACTGGTGAGCTGTGTTAATTAAGCAGTTTTTAAAATGAATAAAGGTATAACAAGTTCATTCATTCATTTTCTGAACCACTTAGTCCTATTTAGGGTCACAGGGTGTCTGGCACCCATCTCGACTCTGGGTGAGGGCAGAGTACACCCTGGACAGCTCACCAGGCAGAAACACACTGACAGCAACTTAATGGCCTATTCTTTACAACAGCAATGGTTCTTTTATATGCCTCTCACCTTAGGCAGTGAGAGACACGGCTGGCCTTTGATAACCCAGTTAGCTGCACTGGGGGGACAGCAGTGACAACCTGATAGTGGTTCCTGAACCCCCAACCTTCAGATCAGTAAGCCAGCACCCTACCACCGGGCCACCACTGCCCCCAGTGTAACAAGTAAAGACTATAAAAATAATTTTATATGTAAAGAGATATAGCCAATACATGTACAGAAGGCCCTGGGTAGCCTACAAGAAATAGTAAATGTAGCATATCAGAGATAATCTTTGTGCATTAAAAAAAGCAATATGCATAAAAAAGTAACACCTACAGCATATATGAAATGTACAGAGCTATAAATCAATTCAATATACAGCTCGACATGGTATCACTTTGCTGCCAGACAATTGTTTTGGTCTGTGATGTAATAGGTTAAGTGAAAAAAGCCCAATACTAACAAGCTGAAAGAGGGCATATTACCAACTACTGTAGCAGGGTCAATAAATTGATTCCTATCCTGTACTATCTTATTGTGGTTTTCATGGACAGGATCCCAAGGCGTAGTCATGGAGAGGAGGGTGTCTGGCCTGGGAACCTCAGAATTGCATCTCTGCTTTTTACATGTGATGTGCTTCTATTGTCATCTTTAGAACATGACCTTCAGCATGCCCTTGAGTGGTTCTCAGCTGAGTGTGAAGCAGCCGGGATAAGAGTTTGCTCCTCCAAATCTGAGGCCATGGTTCTCAACCAGAAAAAGGTGGCTTGCACCCTCTGAGTTCTGGATGAGTCTTTACCTCAAGCACAGGAGTTCAAGTATCTCTTAGGACAGACAGATGAATCGGTGCTGCATTAGTGGTAATGAGGGCGCTGCACCAGTCCGTTATGGTGAAGAGTGAGCTGAGTCAAAAGGCAAAGCATTTACCAGTCCTTTAGAATATCTAGGCTCAGCCTTAGCAATGGGGTAAGGAACTCAGACATCCAGGGAGAGCTTGGGGTAGAGCTTCTCCACATCGAAAAGGAGTCAGTTGAGGTGGTTCAGGCATCTCATTTGTCACCTGCCCTTAGAGGTGGAAGCAGAAGAAAATGGATGGATGGATTCTTAGCCTCTGCTTGTATATTTGGACAAGGATGCTAGTCCGGGTAAATGGTCTTGTCAAGCTATAACATAGCTTGACTTAACTGTGTGTCATGCTTTCTTCCCGCTTTACACTGTATTAAGCGCAGCTGAGCATAGTTCACACTGCTTTCGGGTTTCTAAGGTGGAAGAATTATAACACGCCTACAACGTGTCCCAGGAAGCTCAGTGAACAGAGTGCACATACAGTTAATTGGGCCACAAGTGCAAGCCATCAAGTATTTAATGGAGAGGATACACGCTTGAGCAATTACATGATGTGAAGCATTAGTATTGTTTCTGTTGTGTTCAGTAATTGCCAAGCCTTGTTACCCAGCATGCTTAGTTTTCCTCTGTATTACCTGTTTGATTTATTTCAAAAGTTGCTTTGCAAAAACTGATAAGTCCAACTGTTTTAATTATGAGAAAAACAACTTTTTCAGTAGCATTATTTTACAGCTACTAAAAAAAGTTTTTGAAAGCTACTAGAAAAAAGGTTGTGTGTGGATTTTTTTATTTTTTATTTTTTTTGTAAAACTACTTAAAAAATAGTTTTTCTCATAATTAAAATGCTTGTACTTATCTGATTTTGCCAACCAACTCTTCACTTGTTTTCTGATTCTGTCCCTGCCTATGACATTGCTTGCTATGTGTATGATCTCTTCCTGCCTGTACTTTAACTGTGATTTTGCCTTGCCTCTGAAGTTCTGTTTGGCAACCCTTTGACCTGTGCCCACTTGACATAAAGCTTGGACTATGTGTTGGATTCCCCTGCTTGATTTATTTAGAAATTCATTTATATCTGTTCTGCATCTTCGCATCTCTCCATCACTTTTGCCACAGAGCTGTGTGACACTGTGCATGTAAACATACTAAGTGGCTGAGCTTACACCCTGTAACCTTTAAAAGGTACCACAGTACGCAACTTAGGTGCAGTCATACTGACAGAAATCCTCTTTCTGCATCTCTATGTGTGCTCATTATGAACTTTTTATACTGGCCTAACAGCACAGCCTCTGAAGTTGCATCAGTGATAGCAACTGATTGGTCACATTACCAATGACGTATGAACATGAATCTCCCCTCAAACAGTGACCTGAATATACATTAACATACATAGAAAGAAGTCAACATCCAACGTGAACTTGTAAGTTTCTGACATTTCTGAGGAGCTATCTGATTTTGAATACTTTGACAGTGAAGAATCTGAGGTGCAGCAAACTAGATATTAAATTGAAGCCAATGAGGATTTTGACAGTCACAGCAATGAGGATGGCCAGCCTTCAGAGGAAGCAATCGCATGACAGGCATGATTGTGGTAATTATGGCGACCTGCAGCAACCTAATTGTGGGGCCGGTGGTGTAGTGGTTAGGGTGCTGGGCTCATGATCAGGAGGCCATGGGTTCGAATCCCCATTATATCCCCACTGTTCTTAGACCCCTGGGCAAGGTCTTAACCACAAGTGTGCTTCTGTCCACCCAGCAGTATAAATGGGTACCAGTAAAAATTACTGGGAAGGTAACCTGCGATGGAAATCCAGGAGGAGTTGAACTCCTAGCCGCTTCACGCTACAAAAACCGGGGATAAGCACTGGCCTGATGAGCCACTAGGCTCAAATTCCTATTAGCCACTATCCCCCAAGCATGCTGAGGCAAGCCAGCGCTGACTTAAGGCTACCTGGGGCTGTAAGCTTTGAGCAAAAAACACTTTTGTCCTTCAATTATAGCCCAGCATTTAACACAAAAGTTACTCTATGCTAGCCACAGCATCATGGATTTAGGATCTAAAACTTGCATTCTTTTTAAAAGAGAAGCAATAGGCTATTGCTTGCAAATAAACTATACAAAGTTTTATTTTCATACATGTATTTTTAAATTGTGTGAACGAGCTAAAGCTATATCTAACATGACATCTAAAGCTAGATCCGGTTAAAACAGTTTAGCCTTTGACAAGCAACCAGGTCAATATTTTTTGCTGTGTAGAGAGAACAAATAAATTTAAATTAACATACATACATGTTTAAAAACTCACAGATTGAAATAGTGTAAACCCCACTTTTTATTAGTAGAGAAGTGGGTGAAATAGTACCCTCTGCAAATTTCCATCATTTTCATTTTCATTCATAAATTTGTTTGTTTGTTTTCTTGTCTCACAAGGGAAATTTATGTTTCATCGCTCACTGTATACCACTCACTGTCTGAACAAAGCCAAATCAAAGTGATCAATACACAAAAATGACAAATTCCAATTATAAACACTGTCTTCTGCACTAGTCATTTTGATATCTCTAGTCCATGCCAAGTGCCACTCAGGGGCTCAGTCAGGGTCCAGCCAGCTAAACATGCCAACCAATCCTCACTCTATTTTGAACAAACATAGCAGCACCTCTCCAACTAACATTGTTTCAAAGCTTCTTTAAATGATTATCTTAATCTGGATTTTTATGTCCTGGCATTTCATCTATCGAACAGGTCGCTTTTGTACTCGAGGACAGCATGGTTATTATACCATGCCTGCAAGATTCTGTCCGTCTTCTCTACCCTGTCAATTTAAGATATATACTTTGCCTTGCAATTTTTATGAATTATCATTTCTTTAAATTATTTTTAATATTATAATCAGACAGAAAGCAATGTTCTGAAAAATCTAATGAATCATTTTGAACATTTAGAAATTTTTATGTTCGAGTTACCTGATTTTTCTGAAAATGTATAAGTTTTTTTGTATTATTAAAAGGGTTACATTTATTTGGATTTAATGTGACATTGTAAATAAAAATCTAAGACAATTTATCTTGCTTCTTGCCTGAACTTGACCATTTGTAATTTTTCTGTGAGCACTCTACTGAAAGCAATCAATGTGTACCCCATATCTTGATTTGTTAAACTTCTTTGACTTTCTTCATTTTTCATTTTTATTGTAGCCTTTGATGCCTATTGAACACAACGGACTTGGCCTACAGTACAAGCTTAGCTACAGACAGATGGATGTTGAGAAAAGCTGGACAGAGAACTTGGTGAGGAGGCATTCCTTTGTCGTGAAAGGCACCCCAGCATTTGTTCCTTATGAGGTTAAGGTCCAGGCCCACAATAATCATGGTTGGGCAGTGGAACCCAGTGTGGTGGTTGGATATTCTGGAGAAGACTGTAAGTAAAAAAAAAAAATTCACATTTTTCACTAATGGTGAATCCATAACATTTGTGTAAAAGGTAGTGTTTTGAGTAAGAACCAAAGTTGAAAATGTCTTACCTGGACAAAAATGTAATATCACCAAAAATACATCTTTCAAAGTATAATACTGGTTCTGTAACTGTAATTGTTAATTTCTCGAAAGTAGCATTTCCCGATTAGCAACATACAAAGTGATATAAATCAGTCAATTTTCATGCTATAATCATGCATTATACCAAATGTTGAAGCATATTAAATTATTTTTCCAAATATATGAATATCTCAGTATGTTAAATTTCCTACTTAAATCGTATTATGCTGGATTGGGTCACATTTATCCAGGTGGGACACAGTGTTAGGATGACCAAGTATTCCAAAATACTGTCACTGAACATGCTGTCATTCAGTGACTCTTTTCAAAACATAAAACTGCTGTAGCAAATCCTCTGTTGCAGAGGATTGTTGTTACAAAAGGAACAACAAATGAAATTAAGTCATGAGATCTTAAACTATGGGTACATTCATTCATTCATTCATCTTCTTCCGCTTCTTCCGGGGTCGGGTCGCGGGGGCAGCAGCCTAAGCAGTGAGG
>JBCNYH010000003.1:7349560-7376267 GCA_039654325.1 Tandanus tandanus
AGCGCTCCTCAGGTCCATAGCCCTCCCAGTCCACCAAAAACTGTCTCCCCCGACCCCTCTTGCGTACCGCCAGAAGCCTCCTGACCGCGTAGACCGGTCCTCCGTCTACCATCTTTGGCGGCGGCGGGGGCTTGGCGGGGGGCACCAGATGACTCTCTCGGACTGGCTTGAGCTTGCTGACGTGGAAGGTCGGGTGCACTCGGAGGGAGCTGGGAAGTTTCAGACGCACAGAGATTGGGTTAATTACTTTAGACACTGGGAACAGACCAACAAACCTGGGAGCCAGTTCTTCCAGAAACTGGATATAAACTGTGGACCACGATCCAAGACGACGTCTGTGGGGAGACCATGAATCCGAAAGACCTGGGAAATGAGGGTACGGACGGTCTCCTTGGCCGAGGGCAGCTTGGGCAAGGGGATGAAGTGATTCATCTTCGAGAATCGATCGACCACCGTCAGCACCACCGTGTTGCCCCTCGAGGGGGGCAGGCCCGTGACGAAGTCCAGGGAGATGTGCGACCACGGACGGTGCGGCACCGGTAACGGCTGGAGGAGCCCCATCTGGACCTGTCTCGACGTCTTGCTCCTGGCGCAGACCGAGCAAGCCACGACATACTCAGCCACGTCCTTGGCAAGGGAAGGCCACCAAAACCATTGCTTGATCACAAACATGGTACGCTTCACCCCCGGATGACAGGATAGCAAGGATGTGTGAGCTCAATGTATCACCTGAGAGTGCAATGCTTCTGGTACAAACAACCGGTTGCAATGGCAACCCTCAGGAGTGTGGACCCCCTGACCAGCTTGCTGCACCTCCTCCTCTATCTGCCAGGAAACCGCTCCAACCACACGGTCGGGATGTAGGATGGATTCTGGTTCCTTGGCAGTTGGTTCCGATTCCCACAAGCGGGACAGAGCATCTGGCTTGGTATTCTGTGAGCCCGGCCGATAGGAGAGGGTGAACTGGAAACAGCTGAAGAAGAGGGCCCATCTGGCTTGCCGCGAGTTCAGTCTTTTGGCCGACCGGAGGTACTCCAGGTTTTTGTGGTCCGTCCACACCAGGAAGGGCTGGTCTGCCCCTTCCAGTCAATGTCTCTACTCCTCCAAAGCGACCTTGATGGCCAGCAGCTCCCAGTTACCCACGTCGTAGTTGCTCTTCGCCGGGGACAACTTGCGGGACAGGAATGCACAGGGGTGGATCCGGTGGTCTTTGGGGGACCGCTGGGAAAGAACCGCCCCCACCCCAACAGTGGAAGCATCCACTTCCACGATGAACTGGTGCTTGGGGTCGGGTATCTTCAGCACCGGCGCCGTGGTGAACAGCCTCTTCAGCCTCTGGAATGCCCCCTCAGCCTCTGGACTCCACTGGAAGGTGACTCTGGGAGAGGTTAGTGCATGTAATGGCGCCACCACGGAACTGAAATTGCGGATGAACCTCCGGTAAAAATTGGCAAACCCCAGCAACTGCTGTACCTTCCTGCGTGACGTGAGGGGTCGCCAGTTATAAACAGCACTAACCTTCTCGGGGTCCATCTGGACGTGGTTCGGGGACACGATGAACCCCCGGAACGAGACCGAGGAGGCGTGGAACTCGCACTTCTCCGCCTTGACGAACAGCTTGTTTTCCCACAAGCGACTCAGGACCTGGCGGACGTGGCGTCGGTGGGTGGCAAGATCTGGAGAGAAAACGAGTAAATAGACAGGAGGAAACGCGGAACTTTATCCTGGGGCTGTGATGGGGAACAGGTGGGGATGATCAGGGCGGAGCCGGCAATCACCGCCCGTGCCGGAGGAAGTTAGCTGACCTGAAAGGGGAAAGAGCCAGAACAGAACATGAGACAGGCATGACTCTAATACCTCTGACGGGATCTCACAATTATGTTTGCATAATACTGCAAAATAGGTTTTAAAAGGTTTAATGTATAGGGTACACTTACAGCATCAGCGCTTACGTCATTGTAGGATTAAAATTAATAGTATTATATACCTGCATTCTCCACCAAAATATGTAGGAATATATTTACTTATTTTAATAGGGTAACAAAACATTTATAGTATCATTATTAATTCTCGATTAAATCATCGAGTGAAATAATTACTCACTATTTTTAATTCCACTGTACTTGAGACTTTTCTAAGTGCAGTTTAGAAGGTGTCTCAGCTTACTTAGAAGGGACTTTGCATAGTTTAGTGAGCTTATGTACCAAAGATCACACCACGGAATTGACTTTGATTTGTGAGCAGAACAATAAAGAGGATATGATGATTTATATCAAGACAAAACATTTATTACAAACTACGCACAAACAACATTTAATAAATGAAACAACACATACCATAAACAGAAAGCATGAAGTGAATTAGTCTGTCCGTAGTTGTCGAGGAGGATTTTAGCTTGCTCATTGAGAAGGTGTAGGGTTTGTAGAAGAAAAGTTCTTTATCAAATTTATTTTTACTATGTAAGATGCTTTGTGAATATGTCAGTTGTAAAAAACGCTATACAAATAAAACTGAATTGAATTGAATTGAAGAGGGCTGAGTGCAATAGTAGGCCTCACAATCTGACAGAGAGTGCCGTCATAAGAAAGAGTGAGCAAAGATTTTAAAGACAAGATGTGCTATGCAAATAGACTTGGTTTATAAAAACCTGGTTTAAAATGGCCATACTTCCTTATTACTAGGGGTATTAAGATGAGTGGGGTATCAAATAAAAATTAATTTATGAAGGGCTGAAATTTTAATATCTAAAATTTTGTTACATTGCTAAACTTACTGCTTTAGAAGTGTCTTCATATTCATTATTGTAAACACACCGGAGCCCTTGTTGCTTACCTAATGTTTGTACGACACTATGTCACTTGATAAGTTGCCACAGTAATCATGTCGTAGAACACAGAAATGCAGATCCTTTTCTCAACTAACTGCTCTGCATCAAGAAAACATCAACACCCAAAATTAACTCGTCAAAGGCTCTATATCACAGGGCTTTCAACCTTGGCCAGTGAACCTGGTCTCTTTCAGTGACGACCATGACCTGAACCCAAAACAGGATCATTCTACCTCCTGAACATAAAATCAATTATCAGTTCGTGCCATCAGACTCCATCTGAAAATCTAAGCTCATGACCGGGACACAAAGAATTTCCAAGACTGAACTTTGTGAAAATCATTCTCCTTTGTACTACACACACACACACACCTGCACACTAAAAGGGAAAGAATAACTAAAGTTCTTACTTAAGAAAACATACCTGGATATCTGGTGTAGCTTACCCTGAAATTGTATCACTATGTTTATAATTAATGTATATAACAAATATGTTTTAGAGTCATGTATTCCTGTAATAGACTATGGTATATCATATACAATGTACAGTTATAAGATCATGTATCCAGCAAAATATTCCAAGTCGCATGTTAAAATGACACTTATGTTCCCCTAGGCATAGATATGGTTGCCAATTGTTAAAGAAGTATACCTGAAAAAAGTTATATTTTTGTAATTGTAGCAATGACAAAACTATCATCCTAAGGCCATAAATCATGGCTCTCTGTAGTCTGCCATCAGGCTCAAGGCGGAACTACTGGCTATTGGTCAGAGGTGCCAGGACCAGCTCATTAATATGCATAAATTTCAGACTCAAATGGACAAACTCAGAACCCTGAATTCGAGCACGAGCTTAAGCAGCACTCGAGCTACAACTGAGCAGAACTCAATCAGCATTAGAGTCTCCAAGACTCATCAAGCCTTTGATGTCAACTCTCAACATTCAGTGACAAGAACTCTTCTCCAAGCCAGCTTCAACTCACAGAGCCATCAGCTAAAATCCTCCTCGACAGCTACAGACCGACTAACTAATAATAAAAAATAATAATGTTTCACTTATTCTGAACAATCTGGGTTGATCTGTGTGTTTTAAATAAGCAGTATGTGTTGTACTCATCCTTTTAAGGTTCTGACTTGCTGGTTACTATAGCAAATGGTCACCTATTCAATTCAGTTTTATTTGTATATCTTTTTTACAATTGACATTGTCGCAAAGCAGAGAGGGGGGAGAGAGGGGAGAGAGGGAGAGATAGGGGGAGAAAGAGAGAGGTTGTTAGGTATGCTCATAACAGTGTAATGGTAAAAGAAGAGTTTATTAGTGCTGAGTGCAAGCAGGGACTCTGGCATGACTATAGCAGCATAACTAAAAAGACTGAAACCAGAAGGAAGGCAGACATAAGGGCACCCTGTAACATTGGGCAATCAGCCATTCCATTGTCAACGCACCTACTATCCGTTAGTTAATATCACCAGGTATTAACTATAATCAGGTCATAGCATTTTCATTTCTCATACCGTTCACTTCATCCTTTCTGTGCATGTTATGTGTTGATTTTGTTTATTATATGTTGTGTTTGCATGGTTGGTAATAAATGTTTTGTAATAAATCATGTCCCCTTTATTGTCCTGCTCACAAATCAAATTCAATTCTGTGGTGTGATCTTTGCTACATAAGCTCACTAAACTATGCAAATTCCCTTCTAAAATCTTGACTAATTATTTCGCTTGAGGAGTAATTTAATCTAGGTTTTATAATGATACAGTAAATGCTTTAATAATATTATTAATCATAATCCTTCAATGACGTAAGTGCTGATGTTGCATATTAAAGGGTAAGTGCACCCTATACATTAAACCATGTAAAACCTATTTTGCAGTATTATGCAAATATAGACTATATTACACGATTTTTAAACAAATATTGTTAACAACACTAACAAAAACTTACTTTAACAAATAATTAAACACAATTTCTAAATAAACTAAAAATTTACTCAGCGAGTGCATACCTCCACCAAGGTGGTGCAGTCCTTTCTTTACATGGGTTATTGTGGTCGATTATTTAGAATTACGGTGCCCCAATGTGGCCTGTTCTGCAGTCCTTTTTGAGCTATGTATTTTTTTCTCATGGCGTATTCTGGGTGATTTCCACCTCCTTGTCCTATTGCACAATGTTAAAATAATCCTTTAAAAACTTACTGGATCCAGATCCGGATTATGTCCAAATTTTTATTATTTTATAAATTTTAGAGAAATCCATCCATTAGTTTTCAAGTTTTCATGCTTACAGACAGACACACATGACCAATCTCAAACAATGGGGTGGGGAGGTGGGGGGTTTATAAAAATATGGGTAAAAATTGGCATACTTTTCTTATTACCCAATCAAGTATTGAGATGAGTGGGGTATCAAATAAAAAAAAATGTATGAAGGGCTGGAATTTAAATTTTGTTACATTGCAAATTTGATAAAGAACTTTTCTTCTACAAACCCTACACTTTCCCGCTGAGTAAGCCCACGGCAATAATGGCAAGGAAAAAGTCCCTCAGATGACACGAGGAGGAAACCTTGAGAGTAACCAGACTCAAAAGAGACATTTTCGGGGTTTTTTTCCTCATTTGCATGAAACCATATAAAATACAAACCATGTAGCAGAAGCTTCATTGTAGTTTAACATGAAGTCTAGTTGGTTATCTTATAATTGTAATGGTAAATCATTTCAGTAAAAGTGTCTTCAGGCCACCTCATAACTTGTCAACTGAACTTGTATCTGAGCTCTGGCTGGGCCATTCCACTGTTGATAAGGGGGGTGTTTTGGTCACTGCAGATATGTTTTAGTCTGATTCTCAGTTGAATCATAGAGATCACAGGTTACAATAAAGCTGGAAAAGCCCTGAAATATCCCATTCTGGTCCCACCCCTCTACATAACAAAGACCCTGACATCCAAAAATGGTGAAAAATTCCCACATCTATTGCTAGATTTCTTAAAGCATGTTTAGGCTTTTTTACACACTCACACTCACGGATTAATTTCCCAACCCACTAAATCCTATTAGGGTCACAGAGATGCTGGAGCCTATTTCAGCTGTCACTGGGAGAAGATGGGGTACACCCTGAACAGCTCACCAGAGCATCACAGGTCCAACACACACACACAAACATACACACACACACACTCAAACCTAGGGGTAACTTGGAGCATGCAATTAGCCTAACGTGCATATCTCTAGACTGTGGGAGGACTACCTGGAGGAAACCCACACAAACACAGGGAGAACATGCACACAGAAACACCTTCGCCTAGCCCATGACTCAAATCCAGGACCCTCTGGCTGTGAGGCGGATGTGCTAACCATAACGCCACTGTTCCGGCCTACCAGGTTGCATCAATGGAGTCAAGTTGGTAGTTGCTTGATGTGTCAGTCATTCTTCCATCACAGATTTAATTAGCCTGTAAATCAGTTAGCATACTAGGGTACCATTTTATGCCAAATCAACAAAGCACATTTTTTTTTGTGATATTGTTTAACATCCATTTGTGTATAATATTTTTCAAACTACTTTTTTTAATTAAATTTTTTGCAATTTGTAATCATAACTCTGGAATACAAATTTTTAGAAGTTGTCTGCTTCAGAAATAAATTGTGCAGTGTATTATGGGTTTCGGCATGCTGAATTGCAATATACAAAATATATGAAATATCACAATTAAAATGGCTGATTGCCTACTGTTCCTAACATATTTAAGTTTTTTACATTTTATGTCTACATAATTGTGTTGTTATCTATATTAGATTTTTTAAGATAAAACATAAACATATTTTTTCATAATGTTTAATTAATATCTAAAAATATCTAATGAATCATAGTCTCACTGATTATTTATATAATAATATTTCACCTGCTCTTTTTTAACACTTTAAAAATAAGCAGAAGGGTTATATATTAAATTACTTTTGGAACAAAAGTGAAAACCTATTATTAATAGATATATAAGTACAGAGATCAGTTCTTGTCCAGTGTTTACTTTTTGGCCTGTATCTTGTATTCATTAAATGGAACTGCACAGTCTATTTTTTCTTTTCTTTCTTTGTCAATTCTTTCCCAAGTGGAGGTACCATGCAGAAGTAACAATGGTTGATATGATCAGTTGACTCTCTCCAAATCATTGGCACAGTAAAAAGCATCAATTTCTTTTTCCACGTCTAACCCTGGTAAAGGTTTTTTTGCACAATTGTTGTACATATGTGTGGGACCCAGTTCTTCTCCTAATCCCCAATTTTGCACCCAAAGTAAAGGTGGTAGGCTTTCTTAACCACAGCAGTTATACTGCACTTTTGTGCTGCAAAAGTCCCTACAAACATAGCAGAAGTTTTCTGCACTGTTCACACAAGTACAAGGCATGACTTCATCTGAAGAATGAAAAAAAATGTGTCCCTCGAGATCTGAAGAATAAAACACAGACAAATCAGAGAGCATAATTTACCTAAGATTTAATCCTAGATTTAGTGAAAGATGTATTATTTAGTGACTTCAGATTTAAATTCAGATCCCTTCCCTCTATAATTTACCCATCTTTCATGATTCCTTAGTCAGGGTGGTATATGCTGACCCAGTACCATATCTCAAAAACTAGAACCAAACAACAATTTTAAACATTACTTTAAGTGCCAGCGACCCAAAATTAGTAAAGTCTGACTATATATTTTTTTTTTCAAAAGCATTTATTTATGAATAAATTAATAACGATATAATGTGTCACTAAGTTTTGTGGCCAGTACAATTCATTCAAATAACTAATAAATAAATAAATTCTTGAAGGAGCTGGACCAGTTTGGTCCAGTCACCTTTACAAGCAATTACAGCAGCAATTGTCTTAAAGTATTGGCACAAGAGATTTACAGTAAGAGACTTGCAGCTGTAATTTCCGCAAAAGATTTTGTGTGTGTGTGTGTGTGTGTGTGTGTGTGTGTGTGTGTGTGTGTGTGTGTGTGTGTGTGTGTGTGTGTGTGTTAGTTATGCACACTCAAGTGGGGGTTTTTTTTGGTTTTTTGCTTCACAATCACAAATATTTGCACCTGTTGCTGTGTAAATCAACTGACAAGAACCCCCTAAATATCCATTTTTAATTCCAGGTTATAGGAAAATAGGAAAAATGGAAAGGGGTAAACACTTTTGCAAGCCAATGTAAATGAACATGGAGGGCCATTGATATGTTTGCTACACCATTCCAATATGGGCCCCGAAATCTATGTAGAATGATCGCATTCTAGATTACTTATGCCATTTCTATGGTTGTTATTATACTTTCTAGTCCACTTGAAGAACATATTCCATACATTCCCCATAAATTATATCATTTTTTTTTCTTTATATAGTTTAAAAACACATTGTTCAGATGTAAGAACTGAGCTCCAGCACATGTGCATTGCTGCCCCTGTAGTGTGGTGGTAAAAAAAAAAAATTAGGATATACTTGGGGGTCCGCACAGAGCATTGTGTACACCCTCTGATGATGCCAGTGATCCCTTGCAGTTCCTCACATACTTATGGATGTGAAAAGTTTGTCATTAACCTTTAGTTGTTTTGTTTTACAGTGACAGTGATGAAACACCTCTTAAGAACATCCAGCTTACACAAGTGGGAAACATTAAAGAAGACCGGTCCAGCATAGACAGCTCAGTTGACTATGAGAATGAGGACTGTGAGTTCAGTGAGGATGGGTCTTTCATTGGTGAATATGCTGGCTAGAAATAAAGGATGGATCTGATAGTTTGAGATGCTGTTTCTTCTTTTAAACTATTAAATAAGTGAAAGTCTGTGTCTTATTTAAAGACACAAAAAGATGTATAGCAATAATCTGAGTGTTTTTAAGGTCTCTTACTTAAACATACCAGTTTAAAATCATGTGGAAAAATGTTCTTCTTTACTTAAAAACTATACTTCAGTGTTCAACAACTGGGCAAATTAGACGCTTTTTTCAGAGCATAGTGAACTCTGTTACCCCTCACTGACTTGATCATGTCATGCACATTGTTTGGTTGGATACCATGGACATAGTGGCTCAGCTCAAAAATGTCCTATCAAAAGTTCAGTATGAGGCATGGATCCAGGAATTAAATGGGTTTTCTCTGATGTTCTTGTAATAATTTAAAATAATAATTTCCTGACATATTTCTGCACTTGATGTACTCAGTTAAAATCAGCTACACTGCAAGTTGAAATAAAGGAATATATCTGAAAAGCTTAAAATAATGGTTCATTCATTATTCATATACAGCCGGGCTATTCAATTGGCGGCCCGGGGGCCAGTACAAATGCCTCGCAGGCTGGACCTGGCCCCCGGGCCACCAATTGAATAGCACAGCTGTATATGAATTTATTATAATTATTTTGAATTTTATATGTATATTATTTTAAAAAATTTATAATAAATAAAAATATCTGAAGTTAATATTTTTGGATGATTCTGTGTCACAACTGTTTCTCACCACGTTTGTCTCGCTACAACCTGTTATCATGAACCAATCACCTTTTGAGGTCTACGCTCTCCTTGTGCTCTTCCCACCGATTTTAATTTGCAGTAAGTTTCTTTATTGCTGGCACAGTAGCCCGGTAACTTGGACAAAATGTCTCTTTCTACTTTAAAAAAATGAGATTTTGATTGGGAGAACAGGCGGTTTAACAGTGAGTGGAGAGAGAAGTTTGTTTTTATATCTGTCTGCTCGAAGCCTGTGTGTCTGCTGGACAGCACATATCGGTCTGTAAAGAATATAATTTCAGAAGTTATTTTAAGAAACCCCATGATAACTTTGACACTACTGTCCGGGCTCTGATTCTTGCCACCAGAGGATTTTGGTGCTCCCCATTCTCCCACATGAACGGCATTAATACTCATAATTACGCATCTCTCACTCCGCACATCCCCACTCTCTCCCTACACCTGAACTTCACTGCTCTTACTAAATCGAAAAAATTTCTTTTTTTTTCATTAAATGTGAAATATTGGTTACTAAATCAGTTAAGTAACAGTTCTGTTCATAACATTAGTACATAGGATTGACAGTCAAATTAATATATCCGTGTGTTGATATTCACATTATCTTTTTCTTATTACATAATTTAAATGTCTGCTATGGCTCACCTGGATTAATTACCCAGTGTGGTGTATGTTTTTATTTGAATATAGAAATGACTTGGGCTTATTCGTCTTGATATAATTCAGTGAGATAATGTTATAAGGCATTTACAAAATACACTATGTAATTCGATGTTACTTTACTGTATCTGTTAATGTTTTTCAAGCCATATTTCTTTGGCCCCTCATTTGGGATTCTTTTCATGATCCGACCCACATTTCAAATTAATTGTATAGCCCTGATACACAGTATACAGTGGTCTAACCCACAAAAAGTGAAAAATGAGATAAGGTCATATTCAGATGTCCCTTCCTCTTCCTTATGACCTTGAATAATATCATGAGCATTATCCTTAATTTTTTTAATATTGCAAAACCTTTCATGTCATTTTTCTCAAAAACAGCTTTCTGTTGGTTACATCACTCTGGTTCTCAGCCCTTCAAATTATACATGCAGACATACATTGGTGTGAAGAACATTCATAAAGAATCAAAAGAATTTGTAAAGATTACTGTCATTCCAGGAGCATCTATTCAGGTCCAATTCAAGAACTTGTCATAAAAAAGATCTTTAATGCATGCTTGGTATTTATTTTGTAGTTTATATCTGTACATAAAGTAGTTTTCTAAGTTATGCATAATGTAAGCAGTTCTTTTGTACAATAGATATATAGATAGATAGAGAGAAAGATAATGAGAGAGAGAGATGCAAATCTCAATAGCCCATGTTCTATTAACAGTAAGCCGATGCCGTGATTCCCACAAAAGGATGCCTGTTTTTAACACAGTGCCACCTGAGGCACCTACATTTACCTACATTTAGCTTTAAAAGCTTTTGGGCTTCGACAGTCACTTTATTGCTCTATTGAAAAAAATAGCCATTCTTTAGAACGTTGTAACCCCTCAGCCAGGACACCTGAAGCACAGAACAAACTTAATATGTTTAAGGTCACTATGCCAAGGTCAAGGGTCACATATGCAAATTAGCTACCCCACGCACACAGGTTTAGGTCATTGGGAGTGCCTCTGCAAAATTTCAGAAAGCTATCATACATATGAGCTGAACAATGGCCCGGACAATCTTTATATGTTCAAGGTCACTGTGCCAAAGTCAAAAGTCAAATATGCAAATTAGCTACCCCACACACAGGTTTAGGTCATAGGGAGTGCCTATACAAAAGTCCAGAAAGCTGGTCTGTGTATGAGCGAGCAATGGCCTGGACAAAGTTATTGTCATGCCGCCCACCAAGTTCCAAGGTCATGTGCCAAGGTCAAAGGTCACACATGCAAATTAACTACCCCACGCACAGGTTTACATCATAGGAGTGCCTATTCAAAATTTCAGAAAGCTGTCATGCATATGAGCGAACAATCGCCCAGACAAAATTTATATGTTCAAGGTCACTGTGCCAAGGTCAAAGGTCACATATGCAAATTAGCTATCCCATGCACAGGGTTGCGTCATAGGAAGTGCCTACCAAAATTTCACAAAGCTATCATGCATATGAGCCAAGCAATGGCCCGGACAAACTTTATATGTTCAAGGTTACTGTGCCAAGGTCAAAGGTCACATATGCAAATTAGCTACCCTACGCACAGGTGTAGTTCATAGGGAGTGCCTATGCAAAATTTCAGAAAGCTGGCCTGTGCATGAGCCGAGCAATGACCGGGACAAAGTATTTTCACACCGCCCGCCAACCAGTACGCCTGCCCGCCTGGCCACCAAGCCAACGACAATACCCCTCCAGCCATAAATGGCTGAGTGGTAAAAAAACAAAACAAAAACATGCTGCATTTAGGTTTTCAAAAAGAAAATAACTGAAAGCGATATAAGAAATAACAGACTACTGAACACCTTAATTGACCAATCAGAAATGAGTATTCAGATTAGTATTATTCATTTTTTTAATTTACAATAATTCCCAGGATTTCAGTAAATTATTAGCTTGTTAGATAGCTACAAAATACTGTAACGTCTTGATGGCAGAAGCGTCGTCGCCACTTGCCTTATTTATTTAGGGCCCAAATGCTGAGCCAGAAATGGGGAGAATGCAGACAGGGGGGAAAAACAGAAACAAGGATGCCAGGAGAGAGAACCGGCCTTACCTAAAATAGCAGGTAACAGCGGGAGTACCCGCTCTCTCAACAAAAACCTTTTATTCTTTTTATGCTTTATATTCTTTTCTTTTTCTTCTTTCTTTTCACATTTAACAAAACATAAACGCAGCACCTGGTCACATAAAACCCAGGGAAAGAAATACCATATACCGGCTGTGAGATGAGTGGCTTCACACATACAAAGACCCAGCACCTTCTAAACGGTGCTGGCTTCTTAAATAGGCTTTGTGAATAATGGTTAATTGCCAGCAGGTGTGGCTCGTCCCCTCCTACTGGGGGGGAAGGGTGTTGGTGATGTGCCGCCCTCTGCTGGTTGGTGAGGGAACAGCAGGCCTGGAGTCCGGCTGTCTCCTCACAGGACCCCCCTCCTAGGAACTGCCCCTGACATTCCCAACCCTGCGGCCCGGTCCCGCTTGAAGGCCCAGATGAGGTCGGGGTCCAGAATATGCCGTGCTGGGACCCACGAGTGCTCCTCTGGGCTGTAAACCTCCCAGTCCACTAAGTATTGGGTGGTACCCCTAACCTGCCATAAGTCCAGAATGAGCCAGACGGTGTAGGCTGGGGAGCCGTCCACCATCCGGGGCGCTGGCAGGTAGGCGTGCATCTTAGGGGCAAGGGTGCTAGTTAGAACTGGCTTCAAGCGGGACACGTGGAACGTAGGGTTGATCCGCATGGAGGAGGGAAGTAGGAGATGGTATGTCACAGGATTGACCCATCTAACTATCTTAAATGGCCCCACATACCGAGGGGCAAGTCCTGTGTGGCGAGCCAAACCCTCTGCCCAGAGCGGAAGGAGGGCCCTAGTCTCCGCCTATGGTCAGCCGCTGCCTTTTGGCAGGAAATGGCTTTCTGGAGAGCTGAATGCTTCAGCTGAATGGAAGGGTGTAGACCTGTGAGGAAGTCCAACGCCAGGTGGGTCCAGGGATGTGATGGCACGGGTAGAGGGTGGAGCAGACCTGCAGGTTTAGCCCTGGGTTCTTTATTACAGGCACACACCCTACAGGCAGTCACAAAATCGCGTATGTCCTGGCCCATGCGGGGCCACCAGAAGTGCCGCCGCAGAAACTCCAGGGTGCGGCTCACACCTGGGTGAGCTGAAAAGGGGGCTGTATGCCCCCACTGGAGTATTTTGGGTCGTACAATAGTCGGTATGTAGAGCTGGCCCTGGGGAGCCCCACCTGGGTCTGGCTCCTTCTGTTGGGAGCGCTCGACCATCTTAACTATGCCCCAGCGAAGCGGGGCTAGGATCCGAGATGGGGGAAGGATAGGCTCCATCTCCCGGTTTACGGGAGGAAGTGCCCACTGACGGGAGAGTTCATCAAGCTTAGTGTTCTTCGATCCCGGTCGATAAGACTGCACAAAGTCGAACCGGGTGAAGAACAAGGCCCACCTGGCCTGGCGCGGATTAAGACGCTTGGTTTATTGGAGATAAGCCGAGTTCTTATGATCCATCCAGACCAGGAATTGATGTTGAGCCCCCTCCAACCAGTGCCTCCACTCCTCTAGGGCTAGCTTCGTGGCTAGGAACTCCCGGTCCCCAACATCGTAGTTACGCTCTGTAGGAGTGAGGCGGTGTGAGTAGAACGCACAATGGTGGAGCTTGTTGTCCTGTCCAGAGCGTTGAGACAGCACTGCCCCTACCCCCACATCCGAGGCATCGACCTCCACTATAAATGGAAGTTGAGGATTGGGAAGCTGGAGCACTGGGGCAGTGGCTAAGCAGTCCTTTAGCTCATTGAAGGCCCTCTGGGCTTGAGATGTCCATTGAAACTGCCCTGAGGTCTTCTTCGTCAGGGCAGTAAGTGGCACTGTGATGGTGCTAAAGTTCCACACAAATCAGCGGAAGAAATTGGCGAAACCCTGAAAGCTCTGAACGAGTCGAGGCAATGTGGGGTGTGGCCAGGCCGTTACCACTCTAATTTTTCCTGGGTCCATGCTCAGCTGTCCCTTGGACACCACAAATCCAAGGAAGATGACCGACTGAGCATGGCAGATGGATTTCTCCAGCTTAACAAACAGGTGGTTCTCCAGGAGCAGCTGGAGAACCCATCTAACATGGGTTACGTGTTCGTCTGCGGTCTTACTATAGATAAGAATATCATCTAGGTAGACAAACACGTAACGGCCCAGGGTTTCCCTCAGGACCTTATTGATGAACCGTTGAAAGAAAAGTGGGGGCGTTCATCAGGCCGAAAGGCATAACCAAAAACTGATAATGCCCTGACAGGGTGATGAATGCTGTCTTCCATTCATTGCCTTCATGAACCCTGATAAGGTTGTAGGCACTGCGCAGGTCCAGTTTGGTGAAAACAGAGGCCTGCTGCAATGCCTCGAAGGCTAAGGCCATGAGGGGCAGAGGATAATGGTCCTTAATGGTGACCTTATTCAGACCCTGGTAGTCGATACAGGGCCGGAAACCCCGTCCTTCTTCCCCACGAAAAGAACCCAGCCCTGCTGGGGAGGTGGATGCCCAGTGCCCAATGCCAGTGGACGGATGTACTCGTCCATTGTCTGGCGCTCAGGACCTGATAGGGAAAACAGCTGACCCCTGGGTGGGCTGGTACCAGGCAGGAGGTTTATGGCACAGTCAAATGGCCTATGTACTGGCAGGAGCTGAGACTTCTGCTTACTAAAGACCTCCCTAAGGTCCCAGTACATGGATGGGACCTTGGAGAGGTCTGGCAAGTGGGTGGTAAGAGAGGGGTCTTTGGTTGGGGTCTCTGGGACCCCTAGGCAGAGCTGTTGGCACTGGGGGCCCCATGCCATGACGGATCGACTGAGCCAGTCCATCTCAGGGTTGTGGCGTTGCAGCCAGTGGAACCCCAGTATTAGTGGCATACCTGGAGCCTGGAACATATACAGTGTAGTACACTCACTGTGTTGACCTACACGGAGCTCCAGGGGGCCTGCCTGCTGCGTAATACCTCCCTGGGCCAGAGAACAGCCATCTATGGCTGAAATTGGAAGAGGGTGGTCCAGGGAAGTCACTGGCAGCTTTAATTTACTGGCCACGGTGTCATCAATAAAGTTGCTTGTCGCTCCCGAGTCCACAAAAGCCTGGAGACGTTCCTCCCGGTCGGGTCCCCATATCAGCGGTGAGGAACAGTCCAGGGGTTTGGGGAGCGTGTGAAGGGTCCGACACGGGTCCCCGATCCCGTGCCGGACCTAGGCTTTTCCTGGCAACTTGGGACAAACGGACTGATGGTGCCCCGTGTGACCGCAATACAGGCACTGACCCTCCCATATGCGTACCTCATGCTCCTGCCAGGAGAGCCGGGCATGCCCAAGTTGCATCGGCTGCTCCACATCTGTGTTCAGACCTAGCAGACCGGAGCCAGACATGACTGCCCTGGGTGCCCTCTCCTGCTCCCTGGTCCTCCGGTGCTCCCGGAGCCGGTTGTCCAATTTAAGGGACAGCTCAATTAATTCCTCCAAGGAGGTTGCCGGGTCGCGAGGAGTTAGCTCATCTTTACGCTCCTCGCTAAGGCGCTGGGAGTAAGCGGCCAGGAGAACAGCCGAATTCCAGCCACTCTCGGCCGCTAGAGTGTGGAATTTGACTGCATATTCTGCCACCGGGCGTTGGCCCTGACGGATGCACAGCAGTCTGGTGTTGGAATTATTGGCGCAGATTGGGTGGTCGAAGGTTCTACGGAGGGCCTGGGTAAACCCTGCTAACGAGTGGAAAACCTCAGCCTGGTTCTCTCAAATGGGTGTGGCCCAGGTTAATGCCAGCCCAGTGAGCAGGGCTATGATGTAAGCTATCTTGGATCTCTCCGTAGGAAATCTCGAGGGTTGCTGTTCAAAAATTAGGGAGCACTGAAGAAGGAACCCACAACACAGATCCCTATCTCAACCAAACCTCTCGGGTGGAGATAGGGGATCAGAATGAGGGAGTGAATCATGGGTAGGGGGAGGTTGCTGTGGGCAGGTTAAGCTAGGGCCTACGCCCACTGGGGGCATGACCAGAGCTTGCAAGGTCTCAGTGATTTGACTCAACCGTGCTGTTATCTGTTGCAGTGCTAGTTCATGATGCCCGATGCCCTGGTTAGCCAAGGCGTTTCTGACCGTCTCATCCCCATTTGGCCCAGCTGGGTCCATCCTGGCTGGGTCTTTCTGTAACGTGTCGAAGGCGGAAGTGTCGTCGCCACTTGCCTTATTTATTTAGGGCCCAAATGCTGAGCCAGAAATGGGGACTAGAATGCAGACAGGGGGAAAAAACGGAAACAAGGATTCTGGGAGAGAGGACCGGCCTTGCCTAAAATAGCAGGTAACAGCGGGAGTACCCACTCTCTCAACAGAAACCTTTTATTCTTTTTATCCTTTATATTCTTTTCTTTTTCTTTCTTTTTCTTCTTTCTTTTCACATTTAACAAAACATAAACACAGCACGTGGTCACATAAAACCCAGGGAAAGAAATACCGTAAACCGGCTGTGAGATGTGTGGTTTCACACATACAAAGACCCAGCACCTTCTAAACGCTGCTGGCTTTTTAAATAGGCTTTGTGCCTAATGGTTAATTGCCAGCAGGTGCGGCTCCTTCATAATGGTGGGAAGGGTGTTGGTTGTGTGCCACCCTCTGCTGGTTGGTGAGGGAACAGCAGGCCTGGAGTCCGGCTGTCTCCTCACAAATACTAATTTTAAAAATGATTTTATTTATTTAAAAAAGTTTTCTTGCTTCTGCTTATGACATGTGACATAGCAATGGTTGGTTATCATCTGTTATGATGAAATACTACCTGAAAACCATAACTGACTCAATTTAGTTTTATTATTCAGTTGAATAATACTTAACAGTGACTCCACAAAATCGAGACCTGATAGTCGTTAAGGCACATAGTCCTATACACCGAGACTGAGTGGAAAAACTGTTTCATAATATACACATCAACTGGATTGTAGAGAATATAACATTTAACTTAAATTGTAAAAACATCTAGGATAATTTCTGCTTTGCAGGCTATGTTCTACGGAGCCCCTAAAGGGACATGGGAAAAAAAAAAAAAAAAGATGGGTTTCTTTTCTATCTTAACTATCGCGTGCGCACCAGTTACCTAAGGTTTCTCGTGCGCACGCGAAACTTTGTCCGAGAAACCTATCCTTTTTTTTTTTTTCCCATGTCACTTTTCTCGTGCGCACGAGAAAGTTTCTCGTGCGCACGAGAAACCTAACCTTTATTTTTTTTTACCCACGTCCCTTTAGGGGCTCCGTAATGTTCTTCATCAGCTTAAACCCAAACAAATAAAGTAGATAGTAAAATTTCTTTAGTGAAAAGATTCAATAACGTGATGTGATGTTTTTGCTGATTGTTACTCAATTAAATTTTTTTTTCTATTGCAAATACGTACTCGCAATATTATTTGGCAATTTTGGGCTTTTTTGTACCATATTTTCCAAAACTAATCTTATTTATTTGAGTTTGAGTGTTCCAGAGTATTATGCGTCATTCCAAAAATGAAGAAAATGAAATTTCAAACAAACATAAAACAGAAATTTATTTTCATATCACCAAGTATTTCATTAACAATGTCTTTAATAATTACTATAACAAAATATTATACAATATTCAAAAATATTTAAATAAATACTTCACATGTTGATATATCCACCTGTATTCTGTAAGACTTTAACCAGCCTGGAATCAACAAAGGATGTAAGGTTCTTGATAGTATTGGAGTCAGTTTTCTTGCTTGTGCTTAATATTGCTCTCCAGAGGCCGTCCTTAGAGGAATACTGTTGGCCACTGGTGTATAACTCCTGTTTTAGAATTGCCCAAAAGTTCTCTATTGGGTTTATATCTGGCGAAGCAGGAGGCCAAGTCATCAGCCAGATGTACTTGAAGTTTTTCTTGTCCAGCCACTCTTTGTGTACTTTGAAGCATGACTTGGTGCATTATCCTGCATGAAAACAAAGTTCTTCTGGAAACTAGCAGGTTTTGACTTTTCTCCAGGAACTTGTTGTAGTTTTCAGAGTTCATTTGTACGCTTTCTTCCACTTTAAAAGGCCCAACTATTTCATCTGCAATGATGGCAGCCTTCTTAGACGTGATGGAGTTGCACGTCCATGGAGCACCCAACCTCTGTCCCACCCATCAGGTCCATCCAAGGTAGCTCGCATCTCATCAGTGAAAAGAACCTTGTCAAAGTTTATCTTCATATTTTCAGAAGCCCACTGAAGCCTTTTCCTGAAGCCTCATATCTTTTACGACTTTATTCTCGTAATATTATGACTTTTTTCTCGTAATATTACGACTTTATTCTCGTAATATTACGACTATATTCTCGAAGTCTGTCAAAAAACATTTTTCTTAATGTGGCCCTAATACTCCGTCGTAATTCTTCGATAATTCGCCTCCCTCAGAAATATGGCGACTTGTTAAAGAATACTTGGTGAAAGGATAAAATATGTAGCTGTATAACAGACACATCTAAAAATTCCATCCACCAACAGATCCACCTCAATTTTTTATACCAAACTTATCTTACTCCCAGGAAAATATTCTTAATGAAACGCTCATCCTCACTATTGTGCCGTTTATGCACAGATGAACTTTGATGTTCTTTCATACACATTTTGGTTTTCTAAGAAGGATTCTTTATTTTTCAACATTGTCTGCTGAATATTGAAAAAGATTCTTGATTGTGAAGTGCCATGTTCCCCACTGTATTGTTATTAAATGACTGCTATTCATTACACATCTTATAATGTCTAATTGTCTAATAACGTATAATTGGTTACATACATTTATTGATTTAATAACCATGAAGCTTTCAGTGGCCAGAATGCATGGTCTAGTGCCTTGAGATGATCTCCTAAATTATTATAAGATACTGTAATCACTATGAGACTTATTCCTTCTGTACTATTTTCTATTCTTAATTATATACACATTCTTAAATATTTTCATTTTTAAGAAGATCCAGGGGGTGGGGGCTCATGACATGCTCTGTTGTACAACTTCTGTTTGCTTTTATATATTTATCAAACTAAATAAAAAATTAATCACAAAAAAAGAATACTTTGGGAAATACTTGGCGAACAGTTCACAAACATTGCAACAGTTGACGAACATCTGTTTCAGAACATCACCATCAACGAATTACCAATCTGTATCTAGTGAGTGACAAATACTGGCTGCTGTCAGCAAACATTCATCCCTCAGTGAGATACTCATCTTAGCCCAAGCCAATAGATTGGATAAAATTCTCTCCCTGATTTCTGTCAATTGCTTTAAACACCTTTAAACACCTCTCTGTATGCTGATAAAATCTAATTATACCGCTATGACTTACCAAACTCAGACTCTGCATGTGTTAAGATCTTCAGTAACTTCAGTAAACTAAGCTGCAACAAAATTAGCAGATTAAAATCTATCTTGATACCTCCTAATTAAGCAGGAAGAAAGATCTCTACACCAGATCTATATCACAGCAATATCTTAATTCACACACTTAGAAATGCAAACCTCTTTGCTATGTTGTAAAATACAATGACACATTACTCACTCTCTTACTCATGTCACAGAGGGGCTGAAGCCTATCTCAGCCGACACTAAGTGAAGACTGGATACACCCTGAACAGCTCAAGAGACCACTGCAGGGCCAACACAGACACAACCATTTACACCCCCAATCACACCTATGTGCAATTTAGAACAGCCAGTTAGCCTAATGTGCTTGTCATTGGACTGTGGCAGAAAACCTGGAGTAACCGAAGTACCCACACAAGCACGGGGAGTGTAAATGGTACACAGAAACACCTCTGCCCGAGACTCAAACCCAGGACCTTTTACTGTGAGTACTCCCTCTGCCTTCGGGTGGGGGATCGGTCCTGACTGTAGTTTGTGCTTATATACCCACCCTTTTGGGAGTCCTTAGATGTGCTAGAGGGCCCTCCCCAGGGACTCCCTCATCCTGGGAGATTTCAACGCCTATGTGGGCAATGACAGTGTGACCGGGAAGGATGTGATTGGTAAGTATAGCCTCTCTGATTCGAACCCGAATGGTGTTTCGTTGTTGGACTTCTGTGCTTGTCACACCTCCTTTAAGAACAGCGTTCCTGTCTATTCTAGATTCAGTACGGGTAAATCAGAATTTTTACAGATTTAATACTAACTTTTGGATTAAATACTGGTCTTCCATTTGAAGCTCATGTAGATAATATTACTCGGGTAGCCTTCTTTCATCTCAGAAATATTGTTAAAATAAGAAATATGATGCCACTGCATGATGTGGAAAAACTTGTTCATGCTTTTATTACCTCGAGATTACATTATTATAATGAGTTACTGTCTGGATGTTCTAATACGTGCATAAACAAGCTCCAGTTAGTCCAGAATGCAGCAGCAAGAGTTCTAACTAGAAACAGAAGACACAAGCCTTTCACCCCCATCTTATTTACACTGCACTGGTTCCCAATTAAATTTTGAATCAAACATAAATTACTACTTTTAACCTATAAAGCACTTAATGGTCTTGCGCCGCATTATCTTAGCGAACTTCTTGTTGTTTATGATCCAGCACTTAGATCAAAAGGTGTAGCCTGCTTAGTGATACCTCGAATACTGAGGACTACTGCAGGAGGCAGAGCTTTCTCTTACAATGCCCCACAATTGTGGAATAACCATCCAGTTAATGTTCAGGACTCAGACATAGTTTCTGTTTTTAAGACTAGGCTGACCAAGATGGCGTCGCTTGCACAACGTGAGGCTCAGTGTCTCTTCAGATTTTGCAGTAATATTCCTGCTCATTTCGTGGATTCCTGCTCATGTAGGGCATACAGAACAGCTTCTTGTTAACATCCTACACCCGACAAGAGCTTCTGGATATTGGATTACAAAACTCCGACTGTTTTATCAGCAACCTTCATCTTATCCCAGAGTTCAGAATAACACCCGACGCTATGCAGGCTACCCGGCCGACCGGAAGTCCTTCCAGGCAGCTTAGAGACTGTAAACAAAGGCGAGGTAAGCGCGGAGGGATACGAGCTAAGCTAAAGCTGACATTTTAGCTAAGCTAAAGCTGTTTTGGTGAACAATTAGATGATTTACGACTTTGGATCACCCACAACAGGAGACTTATGGACTGTAATGTCATGATATTCATGGAAACATGGCTACACAGCGGAATACCCGACAATGCTATTGAGCTAGCCGGGCAGATGACTCCGGTAAGACAAAGGGCAGAGGATTATGCATTTATGTCAACAAGGCTTGGTTTACAAACTCTGTCATTGTTGGAAGACACTGCTCAGATAACCTAGAGTTTCTCATGGTTAAGTGTAGACCCTTCTATCTGCTGAGGGAGTTTACTTCTACAATGATAACAGCTGCATATGTACCCCGGATGCTAATGCTAAGCTTGCTATGACTGAACTTGGCAACGCCATTAGCCAACAACAAACTGCACACCCAGAGGCTGCATTCATTGTGTGGCAGGTGACTTTAACCACTCCAACCTCAAGTCAGTGCATCCCAAATTCAACCAACATGTCTCCTGCCACACCAGAGGGGACAAAACCTTGGACACTGTCTATACCAACATTGCTGGAGCCTACATGACAACCCCCCTCCCCCACCTGGGACAGTCTGATCACCTTTCTTTGTTTCTCACCCCCAAGTACACACTACTCATCAACCGTGTATGGCCAGCAGACACTGTACTCCAGGACAGTTTTAAAGACACAGATTGGAGTATGTTTGCTTCTCAAACAGACATTGACTCGTACACTTACTCAGTATTGGAACATATCAACACCACAATTGACAGTGTTACAACAGAGAGAAAGATCATCACATACCCTAATCAGAAGCCATGGATGAACGGGGAAGTGCGGCGTCTGCTGAAGGCACACAACAAAGCCTTCAGATCAGGTGATGCACAGGCCTACAGTACATCCAGGGCAGACCTGAAAAGGGGCATCAAGAAGGCCAAGCATGACCACAAGCTGAAGGTGGAGGAACACGTTGTAAATTCTGACCCCCGAATCATGTGGGAGGGCATTCAGGCCATCACCGATTACAAGCCCAGCAACTCAACACCAACTGTCATGAATGTGTCCTTCCTCAACGAGCTAAATGATTTCTATGCCCGTTCCGACAAGAACAACAAAGACAAGGCCGTAAAGACCAACCCCTCGGATGACCACCAGACCCTTACACTCTCCTCCATAGACATCCATAATGCACTGAGCCGAATCAACACACGTAAGGCTGCTGGCCCAGATGTCATTCCTGGGCGTGTGCTCAGAGCTTGTGCTGAGCAGCTTACAGGGGTCTTCACAGACATATTCAAAGTGTCTCTCACCCAAGCAGCAGTACCAGTGTGCTTCAAGACTGCTGCTATAGTGCCAGTGCCGAAACACTCCTCTCCAACGTGCCTGAACAACTACCGCCCTGTTGCACTTACACCCATTGTGATGAAGTGCTTTGAGTGACTGGTCCTGGCACACCTCAAGAAATGTCTGCCCCCCACACTAGACCCACACCAATTTGCTTACCAAAGCAACAGGAGTACAGAGGATGCTGTATCCACAGCGCTGCACTATATACTCTCACACCTGGACAACAAAAACACATATGCAAGAATGCTGTTTTTCGACTTCAGCTTAGCATTCAACACAGTCATTCCCTCCAAGTTAATCACAAAACTTGAGGATCTTGGAATCAATACCTCCCTCTGCTACTGGATCATGGACTTTCTGACCAAAAGACCCCAGTATGTCAGGTCAGGCCCCAACTGCTCCACCACCACCACACTCAACACTGGCGCACCTCAGGGCCATGTGCTGAGCCCGTTCCTCTACTTCCTCTACACCCATGACTGCAGGCCTATGTATGGATCTAATTCAATCATAAAGTCTGCAGATGACACCATGGTGATCAGAGTCATCACTGACAATGATGAGTCTGACTTCAGGGCAGAGGTAAAGCACCTAGCAACATGGTGCTCTGACAATAACCTGCTCCTGAATACCAGCAAAGCCAAGGAGCTTATTGTGGACTTCAGGAAGGAGAAGGGTAACACTCATGACCCCATCCATATAAACGGCATGGCTGTTGAACGTGTCTCCAGCTTCAAATTCCTGGGCACCCACATCTCAGAGAACCTCTCCTGGTCAACCAACACCTCCAGCCTGGTCAAGAAGGCCCATCAGCACCTCTTCTTCTTGAGGACACTGAAGAAGAACCACCTGTCTGCTGACATCCTGGGCAACATCTACTGCTGTGCAATAGAGAGCATCCTGACCAACTGTGTCACTGTCTGGTATGGGAATTGTTCTGTTGCTGACCGCAAGGCACTGTAGCGGGTGGTGAAAACTGCCCAACGCATCACAGGGACTCCACTTCCTGCTATTGAGGAGAAGAGCCCTCCACAAGAAGAGATGTCTTTGCCGGGCGTGCAGCATTCTCAGAGACTCCTCTCATCCTGACAACAGACTCCTCCAGCTCCTCCCATCCAGAAGGCACTTCAGGCGCTTAATGCTAATTTATTCACACCTTTCACACTGTCCTTATCTGTACATAACTGCACACAAAACTTATTTGTACATATTCTGTACATGACTATTTCCACCTTTTTCACTGCCCTTATCTGTATCTGTACATAACTGCTCCTAACTGTACATACTACATATACTGTATATATTGCACTTGCTGCTCTCTGCACTTCTGATTAGATGCTAAACTGTATTTTGTTACTTTGTATTCATACATTTGTAATGACAATAAAGTTGAATCTAATTTAATCTAATCTAGCCTGAAAACTTACTTGTTTAGTCAAGCATTTTGTTAATAGCCTTTTATTAGGTAACCGAGCAGATCTGGGGGTTCTCAGGCATAGAGAGTTCTGGAAACTGTGATGTTGGGATGCTGTTGCTCCCTACATGCTCACCCAGGTCAGTTGACAGTGGAGTGGCTGATTGCCCAATATTACAGGGTGCCCTCATGTCTGCCTTATTTCTGGTTTCTCTCTTTTTAGTTATGCTGCCATAGTTAGTCATGCCGGAGTCCCTGCTTGCACCCAGCACTAATAACCTCTTCCTTTACCATTATGCTGTTATGAGCATGCCTAACAATAACCTAACTAAACCACCCCTCCCACCCACCCTGTGTTTTTGCTGAGGTACACATGCCGCTTGTGGGATGCTGGTGATTCTGATCCTCCTTGTCCTTCTGCTTCCTGAGTCCTGTGGTCTGTCCTGGTGTGCTGATGCAGGCTGGAGTTCTCATCTTGGAAGCCCCTTGCTCCTGCTATTGAAGATCCATATGGGCTTAGATGTGCACTCAGAGACTGTGAAGATGACTTTTCACTGCTGGTGATATAAACTCTTTTGCTACTATTATTTAGGACTTACAATTGTGGTATAACCTACCGGACTACATGTTGGATTGTAATGAAGTTTCTCTTATATGGTTTGTATTTTTATGGTTTCACCCAAATGAGGAAGGGTTTCCCTTTTGAGCCTGGTTAATCTTAAGGTTTCTTCCTCGTGTCAACTGAGGGAGTTTTTCTTTGCCACTGTCGCCGTGGGCTTGCTCATTAGGGATGTGTAGGGGTTGTAGAAAAATGGTTAAATTCCTTTTTAAAATTACTTTTACTATGTAAAGCTGCTTTGCGACAATGTCAATTGTAAAAAGCGCTATACAAATAAAACTGAAGGTCATTAGTGCCTGTTGTGGTGGCAACTCCCAAATGCTGTGGTGGACACCTGCGGTGAGGGGGGCGTCCAGCTGAAGAAAGAGGCTTATTGGATCTTTATGTCTGTGGGACTCTTGAGGCAGCATGCAGGTACCGGCAGGCCAAATGTGCTGCAGCCCAGGCTGTTGCCGATACAAAATCTTGGTTGTGGGAGGAGTTTGGTGAGGGCCTAGAAAGCAACTATCGGTTGGCCTTGAAAACGTTCTGGACCACCATCCAACATCACAGGAAAGGAAAGCAGTACCCCACAAACAGTGTTTACAGTGGAAGTGGGGAACTGCTCACCTTGACTGGGGATGTTGTCGGGAGGTGGAAGGAATACTCTGAGAACCTCCTCAATCACATGAACATGCCCTCTGTGGAAGGAAGACCCTGGGGGTACAGGTAAGAGTGCGCTTATCGGGCTGAGGTCACCGAGGTAGTTAAAAAGCTCCTCGGCAGCTGGGCTTCGGGGGTGGACGCTATCCGCCCTGAGTTCCTCAAGGCTCTGGATGTTGTAAGACTGTCTTGGTTGACACATCTCTGCAACATCGCATGGTCAACGGGGGCTGTACCTCTGGATTGGCAAACCAGGGTGGTAGTTCCCCTTTTTACAAAAGGAGGGCTAGAGGGTGTGTTCCAGCTATCCTGGAATCACTCTCTTCAGCCTACCCAAGAAAGTCTATTCAGGGGTACTGTAGTGGAGGATCCCATTGATAGTTGAAGCTCGGATTCAGGAGGAACAATGTGGTTTTCATCCCTGCAGCAGCACTCTCGACCAGTTCTATACACTCTACAGGATACTGGAGGGGGCATGGGAGTTTGCCCAATCTGTCCATATGTGCTTTGTGGACTTAGAAAAGACTTTCAACCGTGATGGGCAATCTTGTGTGGTGTGCTCCGGGAATACGGTGTACTGGACCTTTTGCTACGGGCCATTAGGTCTCTGTATTGCTGGAGCCAGAGCTTGGTCCACATTGGTAACAACAAGTCAAATTTGTTTCCAGTGGGGGTTGGAGTCTGCCAAGGCTGTCCTTTGTCACCGGTTCTGTTTATAATTTTTATGGTCAGAATTTCTAGGTGTAGCCGAGGCGTTGAGGGGTTCTGGTTTGGCGACCATTGGATTTCGTCTCTGCTTTTTGCAGACGACTTCAAGGTCTGAGGTCATGGTTCACAGCGCGATACTTAAAGTCCTCCACTTGGGGTGGAATGCACCCTCTGAATCTGGAATGAGGTCGTTTGGAAAGAGTGCTTTGGCACGAGCTTTGGGTAGTGACCAAAAGAACAAGATCATGGATACAAGTGGCTGAAATGACCTTCCTTCTTAGGGTGGTGGGACTCTACCTTAGAGACATGGTGAGAAGTTCGGCCATCCTGGAGGAGCTTGGAGTAGAACCAGCCAGTTGAGGTGACTCGTGCATCCGATAAGAATGCCTCCTGAACCCCTCCCTGGTGTGGTGTTTCCGGGATTGTCCAACCGAGAGGATACCCCGTGGTCGTCCCAGAACACGCTGGAGGGACTATGTCTCTTGGTTGGTTTGGGAACGCCACAGTATCCCCCAAGAAAAGCTGGAGGAAGTGGCTGGGGAGAGGGACGTCTGGACTTTACTGCTTAGGCTGCTGCCCCTGTGACCCAACCTCGGATTAAGTGGAAAAAAGATGAAGGTGATTTTAAAATATTGCAATGTTTCCCCCTTCCTCCAGAGACTTGTTTTAAGGGACCAAATTTACTGAAAGAACAAGAACATACCTCTTGTATTTGTGATCTTGTTCTTTCGGTCACTACCCAAAGTTTGTGACCATAGGTGAGGGTAGGAACATAAATCCAGAAAGCATAAATTGAGAGCTTTGGATCAACCATTAGTCAGATTCTCCTCTACAGTACCCCTGAATAGACTTTCCCAGGTAAGCTGAGGAGTGGGATTCCACAATAGTTACACCCATAT
>JBCNYH010000003.1:7378661-7394855 GCA_039654325.1 Tandanus tandanus
CCAGACCCCGGGCACATACGGACCCCACCACCTCGACGAGCGGGGGGCCACCCCCAGGCCCCAGAGCCCATAACCCCTACCCAGCCCGCCCCAGAATAGCCTGGCCACCCGGCCCCGGGCCGATACCCACCGACCCAGGCACCCCCAGTGTCCACACCCCCCCGCCACAAGGCGACCCCAACCACTGGCCCCCACAGCCCCCAACCAGTCCGGGCCCAGAGCCGTCCCCACTGCAGAGCAGCCCGGCCCCCGCACCTCTGGAAACCAACAAGAACCCGCAACCCCTAGTCACACTTATTTTCACTAAAACAAAAATATAAACTTTTAAAACAAAGTAAGACAATTGTCTTAATATTGTCATGAGGAAAAAATTTTCTTACTATGTTTGTATTGTTATTTAGAGAGCTTAGAAATGTATGTATCTCAAAAGATACATTGCCAAATTAAGGCTAGAAAATGCAGAAATTTGCTAATGTGTATTCCTCAACATTTTTTGTCAAACTGGAAGGCATGTTAATATTTACTCCAAAATTATATACTGTCATGCACTTTTATGTACATTACAACAACCCAACCATTCAAAATAATGAGACATCGGACCCTAATAAGGACCGGTTCTACAAGATCACACCAGTACTGAAGCACATCAGGAAGAAGTGTCTGGAAATTGAAAGTGTAGTTCTAAATAGGTAAAATTATGGTCCCTTATAAGGGGAGAAAGGATGGTTCTCTCTCACAATATCTACCAACCAAACCTCACTATTGGGGGATCAAGATCGTTATTTGAGCAGGTGTTTCTGGCATTGTCTATGATTTCCTGACACACAAAGGAAGAGCACATTCCAAAAAATTTATATTTTTTCTTCTTCAAATTAAATGTTAATGTGATTACCATTTTTGCTCTGTTTATTACCATAATAAGAGAACGTATAATGGGAGATCCAAAATATACACAATATTAAAAAAATAATAAAGATATATAATAATAATAATATAATAATAATAATAGTAATAATAATAATAATAATAATAATAATGAGTTTGCTTGTATTTTAAATAGAAGAATAATAACATTAAATTGTTTTTTACAATTTGTTTTCCACTTGTGCTTGTTTAATGGTAAAAGTTCCAATGTGTAACGATAAGGGGGTTCGCTTCATAGAAATTCCTTATTACATTATACCATAGTATATTATATTATATTTCATTAGATAGAATTGTTTTTAACCAGTGTCGAATCACATGTAATCACATGTAATCTTTACCTTAGAACAAATAAACTAATAAAAAAATAAAAAAACTAATCTACACTGCCATGTTTCTATAAGGCCCAGAATGGACAAAGCCAACACTGGCTCTAGAGCAGGCCATGTAAGTTTTTAAGCAGCCACCATATTTTCTACTACACCTTGTAGATGGCTAGGCTAAGGGTTTGGGAATCCAGTGTGTTGCAGTTTGTTGGAAAATTTTCTGTCAATTAGGTTTACATCAATTAATAAATCATAGATTTGAGGTTGTATTACATTTTGGAGAAAATCTCAGTTTTTCTTGAAATGGGGTTTGTTGATTTTTTTCTTTTCTTTTTTTTTGCCTAAAAGATTTGCCTTGCAATACTGACATCTGAGCAATCAGACCTAGTCTAATAATTTTTCTTGTAATTCTTGCAAAATATTTATACAGTGAATATAAAAAGTCTAGGCACTCTTTTAAAATGCCAGAGTTGCAATTAATTAAAGTTACTGATTAACCTCAAACAAAGTTCAGCTCTTCTAGTAGGATTTTCCTGACATTAACTTGGTTGAGTTTTCCAACAAAAGCCACAATCTGTAATGACCTTACAAAGCATCAAGGGGATCTCATTGTTGAGATATCTTTCAGGACAAGTGTACCAAAGGATTTCCAAGGCATTACATATACAGTAGCATGGAACACATTGAAACAGTCATCATCAGTGGCGAAAATACAGCACAATACAAAGAACTGGACGACCCTCTAAAAATGAAAAATACAAGATGGAAACTGGTCTGGGAGACTGCAAAGAGGACTACAGCAGCAGTAAAAGAGCTGCAGGAATTTCTGGCAAGTACTGGTTGTGCTATATATATGTGGCAACTATCTCACATATTTTGCATATATCTGGAAAGCTTTATGTTACAAAGAAAAAGATTCAAGCCAAATCCAAGCTTTCAAAACCCTACATCAAGTCTCCCAAACACATGTGAGAAAACATGTTCTGATCTGATGAGAACAAGGTTGAACAAAGTTCTAAAATTATTTATGTTGATCTCATTTTTATTACATTGCAAAAACCTGACATTTCACGAATCCTTACACATTTTCTCAGTGTTTATTTTTCATTGTTCATTTTCTGAACGCTTAATCCTAATTAGGGTCACGGGGAGGCTGGCGCCCATCTCAGCTGACTCTGGGTGAGAGCAGAGTAAATCCTGGACAGCTCGCCAGGCCATCGCAAGGCAGAAACATGCTGACAGCTATGCAGCCTACTCTTGACGAAAATCAGCAATGGTTCTTTTACATGCCTCTCACCACAGACAGTGAGAGACATGGCTGGCCTTTGATAACCCAGTTAGCTGCATTGGGGGACAGCAGTGACAACCCGTAGATAGTGGGGCTTGAACCCCCGACTTTGGGATCAGTAATCCAGTACCCTACCACCGGTGTGCCACCACTGCCCGTCTTTATATTTATTTAAGCAATTTTTGTGAAGGTCAGTGATATAAATCAAGAACTACATACACCTAATTTTATTTGATAGCATACTTTACGATACATAATTTGCTAATCTTCCTCTATGTAGTCCAGACAAATTCCTAAAATGATAATTTGCCTGTGGATTTAGCTTCATGGATTTGTTCCTTCAGCTTATCATTTATTGCTCCACTCACATGACAACAAATTTTTTGTGACTGACTGCTTCATCTGAACAAGCATTGCAATGAATTGTTACATAAACTGTTGTTCCTTGATTAAAAAGGAGAACAAAAAATAGTAGTAGCAAAGACAAAAAGTTAGCATGAGAAAAGGGATATGTGGCATGAAATCTGTGTCAAGTGTATGAGGTTTATGTCAGTTAGATCTGGCAGCTGTCTGCTACTATCTGATAAATGTATGCTAATTTATGACACCACATGGCATTAATTGTCCAATTTATTTCATGTAGACCACTATACAGCAAACACAGGAAACCAGGCAGTAGGAATTACAGAGTACAAGTAAAAGAAGTGTAAATGCAAAAAGATAAGATCATATGCAGAGATGCAGAGCTGTATTCATTAATGAGGTTCTCTGTCCTTTAGCACATGACCTCCATGGCACATGGTTGATAGTTATTAGAAAAGGGAGAGTAAAGGTATGAACCCTGAACTGCAATGAAAGCAAAATCAATAAATGGTACCAGATCAACTTACTGTATTCTTTTTAGACCATTCATCAGTAAAATAAATGACAGAAAACTACCGTAAACCAGCAAGCAAGATATTTCAAATAGGATTAGCACAATGCTAAAGCATTCATAGGCTTATGTTAGAGGTTGTGGTTTGAGAGAAAAGTCTAGGTTAAGAAGCTGATGATTGGCTTGCAATGAAGTTAGCAGCTTTCCATGGCACTTTAGTACTCCTAAAGAAAATCAGGGGCAGTTTAACAGCCATGTCTTTTTGGCTAAATGGCACAATAAAGCTCAAGTGTTGAATGATTTATCGATTAAATATAGTTTGCAGTAGGGCTATAACACCCCGACTACTGTTACTTTAAAACCAAAATTGGAGACAAGGAACAAGCTGAAAATTAAATTTAAAGGATTTATGACAGGTGTAATTTCATGACAGGCTTATTTTTAGATTAGAAAAAAATCAGATTAAAAATTATTTTCAAAATGATTTTTACAAGTTGCAGTTGCTGTTTTCTTTGCTTCTAATCTAAGTTTTAATTTAATGCAAAATAACACCTTAATTCAATCAAGGAGCTAAAGCTAGTAAATTAAATACTAGGAAATAGATATTTTATAATTCTAGGATTATGACAAGTTTCATTTTCAACCTGGTCTGGAAAGCCACTCCACTAATATCTGTATGTACTAATGCACTAATTCTATCCATGACATTTTCAAGTTGAGAAAGGTGTGCTTATATGAAACATTCACATAGAACAATTCTGAATTTAATGGTCCATAACACAATCCTCTACAAGTTACTTTCAGCTTTCTAATCACAATCAGAGCATGAGATTCTTCAGCCTTACACAGTATCCCCAAGTATTGTTTTAAAGCACAGTAATGTATGAAGGCCCATTCACCTATAAAACACTACAACAGACAAATCTGCATTCATTCTTTAGACTGTTCCAGCACTATTGTTACAAAAGGAAAATTTTTAAAGAGAATCACTGCACAAAAATAAAATTTAAATGCTCATGAAATTTACCACAGAGTAAACAATCATTATATTGAAACACTGTGAAACTCTGTGAAGAACAATGGGAGTTAAGTGATTAAAATAAAAACAACAAAAAACAAAAAGTATTATCTGTCTTTTTTCTTTTTCTAAAAGCTAGTGTACCTAATAACTGGGAAATTGACATGCATTTAACAATTAGTTAACACACTTCATTTTGTTTTGAGGGTATCAGGGTCAATAGAGTGTCAGTATAGAAAACGACCCCCCCCCCCCCCCCCCACAAAAAAAAATATTCACATTATGTTGCTTTGAGCCTGAAATGAAGACACAGATTTTTCTTCCCCTAGCTGTATTCACTCAATGCAATTTATAACAGCCAAGTGAAAGACATAATAGAAACAGTTCAGAAAAATATAAAATGCAGACTCACTTAGATGGTTAATTATTTTTGCATTGCACACCAAGATAACTGCCTTTCACCTGTGATCAGCTTAAATCATCTTGATGAGCTTAGCATAAAAACATCTAGATCATTATAGTGCTTGGCGGTGTTGCAGAAAGCAAACAAATAACTATGGGTGGCAAGGCACTATCAAAAGATCTTAGGGAAAAAATTGTGGACAGGCACAAATCAGGAGATGAATATAAGGAGGAGAAAGACAGGTCAGAAAGACTACCAAGAGGCCAATTTTGGGTGAACAGGAGTCAAATGAAAAAAGGTGTTATAGTCAGTTGAAACCAAAATTAAACTATTTGGCCTCGATGCCAAGCAGTATACCTGGCAGAAAGCCAATAAAACTTACCATTCAAAGAACACCATAGGAGGTGTAGCATCCTGTTGTGGGGTGTTTCTCTGCAGCAGGGACTGGGCCACTTGTCAAGATAGAAGGAAAAATGGATGGGATAAAATATCATCAAATTCTTGAAAAAAAACCTGCTGCTCTCTGACTGAAAGGTATCGATGGGAAGAAGATTCACTTTCCAACATGACAATAAGCCAAAGTTGGGCCCACAGTGAGACAGAAAAAAGTGAGGCCTAGTCAGAGTCCAGACTTAAATTCTCTTGAAAAGTTGTGGAAGGACTTGAAGATTGCAGTCAATCAACATCACCATCCAATTTACGGGTTTCCCACAAAGTGCTAACACAGGGGGTGATCCTTTACCCATCCCAGTGATTCTGTTGATTTCATTTTTATATTCTAAGTTGCACTTAGTTGCAGTGAATACAGCTGGAAACAAATATTTGTGTTTGTCTTCATTTCAGTCTACAAAGCATAAAAAAAAAAACGGTTATATTTGGATGGGGGGGGGGGGGGGCTGGTTTGATTGGGCGTTCTGTTCTATACCCACTGTATTTAGGGCTTGACATTTTTTTTCTTTGTTTAAAATACTTATATTAAAAAATGTCATTGGTTTTTTAGTTCTTGTGCAAAACCATTTTTATATGCACATGTTCATGTTGCATTACCACATTGAATAAAGCCTAATTGGAGAGAATTGACTGGACTGAAATTGTAAATGCGTAAATTCCTCCTTAAATTACTTTTACTATGTAAAGCTGCTTTGTGACAATGTCAATTGTAAAAAGCGCTATACAAATAAAACTGAATTGAATTAAATTATTTTTTTTAACACAGATTTAGTTTTAACCTTCAAAATTAGCACCTCATTTATGAGAAAAAAAATTGTTTTTTAATCCGTAAATGAATTATACAGGATTAATAAAGGAGTTTTTAGGGCTAAACAGACAGAACATCACTCTTTCCAGGAACAAGGCCCTACAGAGATTTTTTTATACTTAGAGTACTTATCATCTTCACAACAATGACAAAGTTTATCTTCACATATGTTGAATAATTGTTTCGTCCTGGTTCAAAGCTGTTTCTTGTTGATTTCTTTTTTCTCTTCTCAGGAAGTCACTGCTTTTCAGAAGTGTCTTCTTTCAATAACTGGCACAAACTGTTCTCCTTGCATCCAGCAATCTGTCCATGCCATGTCAACACCATATGTGCCTATTTGCTTTGTCCACTGATCCACTGTAGTTGGTCCGATGGCTCCCAACTTTTGGCTTTGTTGTCTTTGGGCAACCATTGTCACATACACATTAATGGTCTGAGAATTAAAATTGAACCTTTTCAGCTGCTTTAGCTTTAACTGATCAAGTAACAATCAAATGTGTTCTGAGGCAAGTTACTTTTCCTATAATTTGATGATTGCAAAATAAGCTCATATGTTGCCTTCTCTTTTGCCTATCCAACAGATCACCTTACACCAAGAGAAATCATTCTTTTCAAATGGTTGAATGGTCTAGCATGGCATGCACAATGCCACCATTTTTACCTTGCTATACTTGAGAACCAGACAGAGAAAAGTTGTACACTAAATGTAAAAACTGACTGATGGGTATACAGATATGAGGTTTTGATTGTGACAGGGAGGATGTGTATTTGTATGCTGCCAGAGAGGTGCTGGATCCTGTGGGCTAGGATGGGTGAATGCTGGGTAGTGGGTGTCCATGATCCACTTTCAGTAGGTGGTTTAAAATACAGTACTTCTCCGGTGAACAGTCCCTGACAGCCTAAGAGATCAGGACTGGAAAAGGGCAGTAACAAAATATTAACATCAACTTAATACAAATACAGGTATTATGCCTTTAAATAGTTAGCTACGAGGGTGAGTCAAGTTCTTTATTTGATAAGAAATAAGAAATACAATTAAACATATTGTACATGATATAGCTGTTTATGCACATGAGGCTAACTGGCTGTTACAATTTGGCCATAGATGTGAGTGTGAATGGTTTTGTGTGTGTGTGTGTGTGTGTGTGTGTGTGTGTGTGTGTGTGTGTGTGTGTTTTGGCCCTGCTGGTTTGGCGAGCTGTTCAGGGCATACCCCGAGTAGGATTTAGTGGCTCAGCAAATGAATGAATGAATGAGAGGTTTATATAAGCTCTGAAAGACTGATTATGAAAATACCTTGAACTGCTCGTGTGTATCTTGTGTGGAAGATTCTGTTTCCCTGACCACTATGGCCTTGGTGACCAACATGTCGGGATGCTGCTGTTTAGCTTCTTTTATTGCCATGGCGAGCGCCTATGAGAAAAGAAAGGAATACAGAAACCCTTAATAATAGAATAATTAAATACTCATAAATAAATAATACATGTTATGTTTTCAGCAAATTCCTGTTGTACTAGTTTGCTTTTAACTTACCTGATCTTGGTCAACATCATCATCTCCAGTAATGATAATCCTCTTCTCAATCCTTGTTTCTGAGTATCCTCCTTTTACTGTCTATAAATAAATAAAAAAAAACAGTAAATCAGAATGATGCTAATTCACTATCATCAGACTCACAACTGTTAAATTATGTACTGATTTTATTATAATTTGTGAAGTAAAATTAAGCTTTTTTTCTGCTATGGTACTGTTACTTTAGTAACATGTGTTGTGGCTGATGTCACGTTCTCTGTTACAAATTGAGGAGACCCCGAACCCTCTCTGGCCAAAGATCCAAAGCTCACCTGCCCAAGAAAACAAAAAAATAGCAAAAAATTCTGTAAGAATAGTGAAGGATCATTATAACCTACACTCTTCAAAACAAAAATTGATTACACACTGCAGCCATATTAAAAAAACATTGCTTTATTTTTGTGCACATTTATCACAGATTTATTTATTTTTCTCACAAGTTTGTAATTTTTGAGGCAAGAAATTAATGTACAGGTGCTGCCAGGATAGGTACAACAGGGGGTGTGACAATGGCAGAGCAATGGTATTCATTCATATTCAAGATCGAAACATTTTTTGTTATGATAATGCAAAGTGCGTAAGGAGATAGCCATGTTGCTCCTCCTCCACATCAACTTAATGTTGAAGCCCGTTTCACAAACAACCTGCAATTTTTTATTGTACAAATTTAGTGGGGCTACAACAGAAGTGACTGACGAAGATTTGGATGAGGTGAATTTAAAAGCCGCATGCATGCATTCACATATAAAATATGTGTTGTACACCTGTCATGGTAAAAAACTGGTCCTTTTTTACGAAAGTAATACAGTACGATTCTCGCAATACAAAAAAAAACCCATGATATCACTGTGATAGTAACATATGACCGCCAGACTACATTATATGGCATAAGGATGCTTTACCTAACGCTGTCATAAAAAATTCATATGATACACATGGCTATATATGAGTCTAAAATTTCCAAAATGGTTGATATATCCTTTGACCCATTTGGCTGTGGCTCAATCAGTCATGGAGAGGATGGTATCCATTTTGGAAACCTCAGGATTGCATCTCTGCTTTTTGCTGGCTTTCGTTGGCTTCTTCATATCGAGACCTTCAGCATGCATTGGAGCAGAGTTTAAAGCGACCAGGATGAGACTCAGCTCCTCCAAATCTGAAGCAATGATTCTCAACCAGTAAAGGGTGGCTTACTTCCTCTGAGTCTGGGACAAGTCTTTGGCTAAAGTGGAGGAGTTTAAATACTCAAGATCTTATTTATGACTGATGGTAGAGTGGAGTGAGAGATGGACAGACTAATTGGTGCTGTGCCAGCAGTAATGAGGGTGCTGCACCAGTCAATTATGGTGAAGAGGGAGCTGAGCTGAAATGAAAAGTTTTCAATTTACTGGTCCATCTATGTACCAGCTCTCTCCTATGGTCTTGAAGATTGTTTAATGACAGAATTAATAAGATCACAGAATTAGTTTCCATCAGAGGGTGTCTGGACTCAGCCTTAGAGAGAGGATGAGGAACTCAAGATATCTTGGGGGGATCTAGGGTAAAGCCACTGCTCCTCCGCATCAAGAGATGAAATGGTTTGGGATTAGGATGCCTCCTGGTCAACTCCCTTTAAAGGTTTTCCGGGCACATCGACTGGCAGGAGGCCCAGGGGCAGACCCAGAAATTGCTGGAGGGTTTTTATATCCCGCCTGGCCTGGGAACACCTCAGGATCACCCAGGATGAGCTGGAGTGTTGCTGGGGAGAGGAACGACTGGGTTTTCCTCCTAGACCTGTTGCCACTGTGACCCAACCTGGGATAAGCAGAACAAAATAGATGGATGGATTCCTTGTTGTCGTGGTTTTGATTTCCATATTCACCGTTCTTTGCTGTTAGAGTCCAGGTGCTCTATAGTGTTTCATCCATTCACTGAGCTACTTTATCATCAATGATAGTTCCATCTTTTCTCTTAAAGCACTATACATGTTAGAGTAGTGGGACCAATAGTCAATTTTATTGCCTTATTCACAACTTTTTTGTTTCCAAAAAATCTAATGGGTTCTATACAGGAACACAAAGAGTTCCAATAGTCCTGATTGCAACTTTGAATGGTGTTATTAGACAGAGTCTTTGCAACATGACAGGTCTCTTGAACTTTACTTACTGGTCTGGACTTTAGTTGAAGGAGAGCTTGTCTTTTATCTTCTAGCACAGATTGGAATACATCCAGCAAGGAATTGTACCAGTCTGGATTTTGTTTTATTTTTCTTTGTCCAAATGTCTGCAGCACTGCCAATTAAGGGTGATAGTTTGTTGACTCTCCCGATAAGTGTTGGGTTAAGGATCACTACATGGTTTCTATTGTTGTTCCTGTTAATCTGTGACAGTATTCTTCCTTAAAATCTGGATATTTTCATTTACTTACATCAATCTTTTTAGATTGTTTGACAACAATGAAAGGTTCTTGGGTAAAGAATGATAGACGATACAACTAGTCCATGTTGAGAGTCACAGCCAGTGCTATGATATGTGTGTTCAGTATTTAATTTCTATGCTCCTGTTTCACAGTGACAAGCTGGTGCCAGGTCTTCATCCTTGGGTGACACCATGACTTTTTTCCGTGTGGTTTTCCTGTTATGCACAAATTATTGCTGGAGCAGAACTCCAACAGTCACTGGTCATTTTTATTCGTATCACCAATACCACATTTTCCAATGTAGTCAGGCCAAGGTTGGTTATCATATCAAACTTAAGCTGCCTTGTAGGACGGTCGACTCAATTCAGGGGAAGATCTTAAAATATCTTCCAACTGGTTGTAGAAAGTGTGTTTATCAGCTGGATCTACAGCTAATGCTGTTGTGCAGGCAGAGATGACTTTAAAGTTGTGTTGAGTTTGAGTACTGAGATGATATCACTTACTGCAGTAGGTTTCTCTTTGTGGTGTACAAGATTATATGTAATAGCAAAAAATACACCGTAAGGATGTACTTCATCAGCTGGCTTCCCAAACCAGAGAAATGTGAAATGTTCCTCTTTGTCAGTTACTGCACTCGCCAGGCATGTCTCCTTCAGTGCAGCACAGTGAATATTGTAAAAAGAGCTCTGTGTTGATAACAGCCATCCTCCTTGCTTCAATGTTTTGGAGGACCAAACCGTTATCTGTGATCATCCCTGTGGTCATTGTTTTTCCATTCCAATTAGAAAATATAAATTGTGAATTGAGATTGTAAGGTGTGTTTTAAAAACTTACCAGACCACCTTGGCTAATAGTTTGCTGGTGAATGGAGCACTCTGTTGCCCAGGGGCTGCGTGGCTTAAGCAGGCGGTAGTTACCATGGAATTTTAAAATAAACCCTTCTACTCTAGAATAAAGTCCCTGACACCTCAGCATTATTACCATGACTCTGGATCATAACTGGTAACTACTTCATTACAGGTGTGTGTTACCTGTGAGGATAAGTTGCAGTTGCAAATTTTTTCTGTAAAAAATGCTGAGTTGTCAGGGCTGAGGTGAAAAAGGGCTTCTCGAAAAAGGGCTAGTACGTCTGAGAGAAAGCCCTGGTGTAGGGAATGCTATATGAGTTGGCAGTGCTAGGTGTTGTATGCCTTGATGGCATCTCAGCTCAATTTTTGATGGACAGCCATCGACTCCTTTAGGTAAGTGAGGTAATCTGCCCATAGAGACAGGTATGGTTTTTAATCCTACCAGGGTGTCTGTCCACCCCTTTATGCTTCAGAGTAAACCCTGAAGTGGGGGGGCCAGTTGAATTGTCAGCAGCTCAACCATGAAACAGACACCAGCTTTACATGGTTACCAGTAGCAAGCTATTCACAGTCTGATCTGATCTGAACAACAACAGACTTTAGCAACACTGATTCAAATACAAACAAGTCATTCATAAGCAGACAAATGATAGCACCTCCATCCATAACAACAAGTTTCAGTTGTTAATGAAATATAATACATCAATGATGTTTTAGGCAGTCATTTGTGTACGGTATGCAGAAACATGATCCTACCAAATAGCTACCTTTATTGTAGTACAACCATTTAGTAATAAATTATTTAGTTATTACCCATTGGACATATAGTTCAAAAACTCTTAGTACTTAGCTAACAATTATTAATTGATCAGTATGTTTTAAAGTTAAACATAACCGTAGACATAATCAGAATGTTGTTGCAGCAATGTTGTTATGACAGTAAGGTACAAAATGTGCTTAACAAGTTGCGCCATCTTGTAGCACTGATCAATTTTCATGCTGAACTACTGCTAGCAAACTACTGCTTAAGATTCCGTATTTTTATGATATCACATAACAGACACAATAGTCCTGAGTCATTTATGTCAGGCTAAAATAATAGTAAAACTAAGAAATTATAATATTTTGCTGAAACTGATTGTTAAATTAAGGCACTCAGAAAAATCCTAGAATTTTGCAAATTGAACAGATATGTGCACAAAAAAAATAGACCATTTTAATAGGGATCCCTATTAAAAGTATCTTAATTTTGTCCAGGGCTGTATATTTAGGCTAGGTTATGATTGCATGTACTTACAGGAGAGATCCTCTCGGTCACTAAGAGTGGGGCTTCATGAAGACCACTCATACCATGACCCTATAACAACAAAATATCCAGCTATTATGTACTTAAACAGCTCATGAATATCAGTAGTATTTTTTATGCCACAATATAAGGCTAGCAATGATTCTTCTATAGGGATAACACAGACACAAACAACCTTTCACACTCACATTCTCTCCTATGGACAACTTAGAGCAGCCAGTTGACCTAATGTGTCTTTTGACTGTGGGAGTAAATGAGAATACCCAGAGGAAACCCACGCCAGCACAGAGAGAACATGCACACATCACACAAAAATGCCTTTGGCAGAGATTCAAACCCAAAACCTTCTTGCTGTGAAGTAACAGTGCAAAACACCATGCCCCACTCACCACTTTATATACGGAGTACAAATAATATAGAGATAATACAAGGTAATAATGCTGGCAACACATTTCTTTACTATTTTTATTTTATTATTCTATAACGTATTGTTGTTTTTTGCATAAATAGAGACCCTTAAAATTACATTTTATAGTCAGTACTTAAAGGGGCCCTTCACTTCCCAGGTATATTGAATAAAGAAATAACCATTTGTTTCCTCCTGTACGCGAGTGTTAATGACCCCTGCACTGGACGCCATGATATTAGTAACATCACCATCATTTTTATTCCTGTTAAAATCATTTCTCTTCTTCTGTTTCTTAACACTTGATGTCAGACTTTTCCACTTTCTACAGCACAGTGTTGCGCTCCCAAGTTACAAAACAAGATGTAGAACAGGTGAATAAGAGATTCTTAACCCATGAGCTGGGGTGGTTTCACCAGGAAACCTGTATATTCAACCAAAATTAACTGATAATGGAAGATAAAACACAGCCAGATATTTACTGCTGAATGGGCTCCTTTAATAACCTAAGCTTGTTGTGTTATTATGTTACATTGTTTCCACCAGTGTGCCAGCTTGACAATCCTAACTCAGAACATAAGCCTAACTCACAGCCCGCCGTATGTGTTTTGGACATGCACAGGTCAGTGTTTGGGCTCGCATTCGGGCTGCAGGAATCCGGGGGAGAGTTTGGGAAAGATAACGAGCATAGTATTTTTCAAGAACAGGTGGCATGGCTGACTTGCTTGAGGCATGCGGAGAACTGCTTCATTAGCCTGTGGAAAGCGTATCTCTGACGCTCGTGCTCAGTGCATGTGGACTGCATGTAACTCGATATGTACGTGTCCATGAGTACAAGTTGCACTTTTGACACATGTGGTGATTACATGACAATCACTCTTGACTCCCCTTCTCAGCTCCTATCATCTGCCTATAGATATATCAACGACATCCACTTGAACTCAGATAGTGGCAATATATCCATCTTGGTGTTCCTGGATCTCAGTGCTGCATTCGACACAGTCGATTATAATATATTACTACACCGGCTAAAAATCTGGGTGGGACTTTCTGGTACAGTGCTTTTACTGGTTTGAGTCCTATTTAAAAGACAGGGACTGTGTTGTTCAATATCTACATGCTCCCACTGGCTTAAATTATGAATAACAACAAAATATGTTGCCATAATTATGCAGATGACACACAAATTTACGTAACCATCTCACCAGGAGACTATGGTCCAATTCAAACACCGACCAAATGCACTGATCAAATTAAAGTTTGGATGTGCCAAAACTTTCTTCAGTTAAACCAAAGCAAAACTGAAATGATAGTTTTTGGACCCAGGGAAAAAAGATTAAAAGATAGCGCTCAGCTTCAGTCAGTGATGCTAAAAGCCAATGACCAAGCCAGAAATCTGGGTGTAGTCATGGACTCAGACCTGAATTTCAAAAGCCACATTAAGACTGTTCTGAAGTCAGCCTATTATCACTTAAAGAACATATTGAGGATTAAAGGACTAATGTCTCAGGAGGATTTAGAAAAACTAGTCCATGCATTTATCTTTTGTAGACTGAACTATTATAATGCTGTCCTTACAGGCCTCCCTAAAAAGTCAATCAGTCAGCTGTAGTTAGTTCAAAATGCTGCTGCTCGAGTCCTCACTAAAGCCAAGAAAGAGGATCATCTAACTCCAGTGCTCAGATCTTAACACTGGATTCCTGTCTGTCAAAGAATTGATTTGAAAATACTACTGTTAGTTTATAAAGCACTGAGTGGTTTAGGGCAAAAATACATCTCAGATCTTCTGGTCCATTATGAAACATCCAGAGCCCTTAGATCATCAGAGTCAGGTCTGCTTTCTGTTCCCAGAGTCAGAACTAAACATGGAGAAGCAGCGTTTAGTTTTTATGCTCCTCATATGTGGAACAAACTCCCAGAAAAGTGCAAGTTTTATTTCTTTTAAATCAAGGTTTAAAACATTTCTATTTGGCGCTGCCTTTCATTAATTAACCACACTGCACAGTAAACTATCTCTTGCTACAATATATATATCCATATCTTGCCACTTGTGTCACGTACATAGGGGTAGAAAGAGAGATGTACTTCTGTCTTGAAGGCCGCACAAACAGAAATTGTGGAGTACTTGTGTAGTACTTCTAAGACAGTTTGATGCGTCTTACTGTCATCGTGAAGCCCCTACTAGCTGTGCTCCTGACATGAGGTATACTGTATGCATTCACAAGACCCTTAGAATTTGCAGGGGCAGGAATGAAAGTCTCCACGGCCAGTCTGCAACATTCTACGGTGCTGAACACGCGCAAATGACGCGCAAGTCTCAAGCATGGTTTTGCCCTATTTTTCACTGTAGACTACCCATAGTAGCACATGTGGCAGGCTCTGAGTTAGGCTTTATACAAGAGTACAATTTTGGATGCATCCAGTTCAGATGATGTCATTTAGAGTAAAATATGTATACCTGGTCTGCTATCTCCATAATGGTTGTTGTGACCTCTGACCCATTTGGCTGTGTCTCAATCTTGACTTCTGTTTTTCTTAGAGCTTGTGAGGCAATGATGTCACCGCTCTCTCTGCTATGAGGCTGTAAGGATGCTGTGTCTGAACCATCTTGTCCTACAGACTGGATACTAATGAACTCTGCAGATTCCTTTTTTAAAGCCTGAGCAGCCTTTACTGATCTTGGAGCTTTTTTAGGTACAAAAGGCTAGATGGAAGAAACAATAACAAAAAGTCAGTCAAGCCCTTGCTGGGACCTACAAAAAAGGTCAGTGTTAGCTAAAAAGAGAAGCAAGAAAAAATGCGAAATGATAAAAAAAAAAAAAAAAAGCAAAGAAGAAGCCATGACAAACATAACTGAAATTTCAAAATAAACAAACCAGACCTGGAAGGACAGATATTTGACTATGGTAAGCAGCATCATATGAAACAGAATGAGAATCAATCATGAACTGAAATTCCCAAAAATTCATGCTTTGGCTCGATGTCCTGTAGGATGAAAAAGAAAATAAAATGACGTGATTGAAGACAATCTCTGTCAGATACTGATGTATTTCCTTCTCTAGTAAGGAAGGAGGACCATCTACCTCGGGTTTACGTGGCTCCACAGGCTTCTGTTCCATGATGGGCTTTAGTTCTTCCACTGACATTAATAGTTCTGCAGGTTTCTCCTGTGGAATGATGATGGGCTCGGACCCCAGCATGAAAGCAGGATGTGGTGGCCGGTCTGAAACACAAAGTTCAAGTGAGAGGTCCTTCTCTCCCAACTCTGACATTCCTCTGGAGAACTCTTCCATTCCTGTTTGAAGGTCCATGAGGACAGTGAAGTCCACCTCAGCCTCTAGACTGGATGTGGAACTAACAGTGATGCTGGAGCATTTGCGTTCAATGCCCAGGTGGGTCTCCTTGAGATATAGATTGTCTGGGTCAGGATCATCCTCAGACACTGATCCCAAACGCCGTTCCCATGGCTCTCTCTAAAGAAACAGAGGAAAAATAGAACTTTAAGAAGGAAACTAAAAATTGATGGCACATAAACAGTAGCACAAGTGTACCAAGTGAATGGTGTAATATATAT
>JBCNYH010000003.1:7412029-7422654 GCA_039654325.1 Tandanus tandanus
CACTTTTAAACCATTTTCAAATATTTCAGCACAAACAGTGTGTTTTTAATACTTTTATGTTAATTGCTTATATATACTGTACATCTCAGTTAATATAGCTTGTATGATTAAACTAATTATCATGATCGAATTTTAAATTTTATTATAGTCACGTGTTAGATTATAAACAAAAATGATATCGATATTTTTGGGGGGTCCTAACTTCAAGGGGTATGTACAGGGGGGGTCACCTTTGAGTAAATGCATTATGTTTGGTATTTTCCCACTCAGATAGACCAGGTATATATTTTAGAATGGGCAAATAAAAATGTTAGTGCTAACACCGAATCCCACTAGGGGCAATTTAGAACAGCCAATTAGCCTAATGAGCATGTCTTTAGACTGTAGGAGAAAAACAGAGTTCCCAGAGGAAACCCATGCAAGCACAGGGAGAACATGCAGACTCCATACAGAAACGCCCGAGCTTAGGACTCGAACCTAGGACCTTCTTGCTGTGAGGCAGACATGCTAACCACAATGCCACCGCTGTATTTATATTTTGGTCCAGAGTATTCCCTTGAACTTTGGTTTCTTGTCGATTCTCAACTATTCAAAACAACCAAAAATAATCAGAATCTTTGGTATGCAACCTGAACACTATCAATGTATGCACAGTGCATTGTTTATGCTAAGATGGCAGCACCTATGAAATTCGAAAGTGAGGGTGTCTCTGTGTAGTATTACTATGTTTAAAGTATTTAAACTTCTAATTGCTTAATACACTAAATACAAATGTAATATTATGTACTTGCAGATGTTTAATAAAAAATGTCAGTGCTGGGCAGTAGCTTGCAACTTGAAGCTACTAGCTTATGTAAAGTCTTGAGTAGCTTGATGGTAGCTTTGTTAGGTATTAACAAATGGTGTAGTCTGACCATATGCAACTTGAGTTAAAATTAAAATTCATTTCTTTTTTTTCTATGAAATTACTCACTCACTCATTTGACGAAAGGCTTAATCCGGCTCTTAGGGTCTATCTCAGCCAACACTGGGTGAAAGCGGGGTACACCCTAAACAGCTCACTAGACTATAGCAAGGTAAAACACACACAATCACTCTCACTCACACCTAGGAGTAATTTGGAGCAGCCAGTTAATCCTTTTAATTGTTAATCCAGTTAAAGCCTAATGTGGATGAGCATGTCTTTGGAACATGGGAGGAAACCGGAGCACCCAAAGGAAACCCACACAAGCACAGGGAGAACATTCAAAGTCCCGAAAAACCAGAGCCCAATACACGAACCCAGAACCTTCTTGCTGTGAGGCGGACACACTTACTACTAATCCACTGTGCTGCCCTTATTGCGTAGCTCTACTGAAAAATATTTTGGAAATGTAGTAGGTGATGCTGGCTGTTTATGAAAAAAGGGCTATTCTATTAAGTCAAAAACTTAATCTCTCAGTCTGTATACTTTTATTAATGTAACAATTGCTTTTATTTGGATCAAACAGTCATGGTAAATTAAACATTATGTTCTGCTGATTTTGGGTATTTCTGATATCCTTGCTCATGCATATATTTGGACCATATCCATATTTAACATGATTGACAGGTGAAATTTTATTTATTTTTAAATATAAATTAAAGACTTTCTAACCTATCTTGTCTTTATTTGCGTATTTGTCAAGGAAGTAATCCAAAAGTAACTAAAAGTAATCAAGTTGCATTTCTTTTTTTTAATTTGTGGTAGTATTTTTTAAATAAGTAATTAGTAATTGTACCAGATTACTTTTTAAAAGTAACCCTCCCAACCCTGTTCATCAACATACATGAGGTCTAGTCCCATCTTTTCACTGTCCTCCACAGTGTCCCTCACGGGCTGGCCCTCTGCCCTCTTCTATTTTGTATTTATATTTTTCTCCTTGGCCACAAAATCAGTTTCCATGGCTGCTGTTAGCATCAGTATGCAGATGATGCTTAGATTTGCACTGATACCAAACGACATCACCTCTGCACTGATAGCACCCAGTACCTGCCTGCTGAATATGAAAAAAACCTGCAAGCGCTGTATTTTAAGTTGCAATGAGTAAATACTTTGTATGTGTCTTCATCACTTCATTCAGGCAGCAAAGCAACAAAATGTGAATATTTTGAAGGGGTGGTTTTTGTTCCCACTCTATGTAACTTTATATGCTGTGTTATCTTAATTTTAAGGGTCAAATGAGTTTCACTGCTCCATATGAATTTTATTGGGTGAAAAAGAAGCCAAAAATTTCCTCTTTTGATGGTAAATGTAGCGGATTCCTGATTTAGTGTCTTTGTTACCATTTCTTACTTTAAACACGGGGGCATTCTGTCAAATCATGGCACATAACTTGTAATTATTACGTTTTTTTAAATGTAAATATAGCATTAAGGCTGGGCAGCTTGGTAGCGTAGTGATAAGCATGTCTGCCTCACAGCAAGAAGGTCGTGGGTTCAAGTCTTGGGCTCGGTCTTTTCTGTGTGGAGTTTGCATGTTCTCCCCATGCTTGCGTGGGTTACCTTTGGGTATTCCGGTGTTCTTCAACATCCAAAGACATGCACATTATGCTAATTGGCTTTTCCAAGTTACCCCTAGTTGTAGATGTGAGTGTGAATGGTTGTGTGTGTGTTTCCCTGCGATGGTCTGGCATGCTGTTCAAGGTGTATCTAACCTTAACCCAGAGTTGGCTGACATAGACTCCAGCCTCCCTACGGTTCAGCAAATGATTGAGTGAGTGTGTGAGTGTATAGACAAAGCATGAAATTTGGATTAATTTATGGAATAAGATATTAGCTCATGTGGAAGTTGTGCATGCCCAGTTTGTGTACTAAATCAAACAAATCCAAACCACCAGCTCACTTTCATACGATCAGGAAAGTGAGTGATAACGGCCATTACATATTGTCATTATTCAGCCTCAAACTGAATGTTTTTGCTGTTTTTCCTTCTGCTGGATTGCACTGGTGTTTTAAAACAAGCTGCATATAGTACATCTTCCACATTTATGAGTAATTATGTACAACTATTCACACTCACACCTAGGGGCAGTTTGGAACAGCCAATTATCCTAGCGTGCATGTCTTATGACTGTGGAAGGAAACCAGAATACCTGGAGAAAGCCCACACAAGCACAGGGAAACCATGCAAACTCTACACAGAAACGCCCTTGCTGAGCCTGGGACTCGAAACCGGGACCTTCTTGCTGTGAGGCAGACATGCTAACCACTACACCACCTGCTACCCACAATAAAATATATGCATATCAAATGTTAAAAGTGAGATATTTTACTATTTCATAAAAAATATTACTTCATATTTAATTTGATGGCAGCAACACATGTCAAAAAAGTTGGGATGGGGTAAACAGAAGGCTGGAAAAGTAAGTGGTACCACAAAGAAACAGCTGGAAGAACATTTTGCAACTAATTCACTTAATTGGCAATAAATCAGAAACATGATTGAGTATAGAAAGAACATCTGGGCAGAGGTTCACCAATCTGCAAATCCTGCATCTACAAATTATAGAACAATTTCTCAAAAAATGTTTCCGAGCATAAAAAAATTACAAAGACTTTAAATATCTTATCATCTACAGTACAGAATATTATCAGAAGATTCCAAGAATCATCACAAATCTGTGTGCAAGATACAAGGTTAAAAATCAGTATTGGATGGCTGTGACCTTCGTGCTTCTGGGTGTCATGCTACAAATACAATCATGATTCTATGATGAAAATCACTGCATGGGCTCGGGATCACTTCCAAAGATCATTGTAATATTTTGTTATATTCACTAATATGTAGCTGTTGGAGAGCCTAATATTTTTCATGAAATCGTAAATACGTATCAAATACAACATTTATTTTCTCTGTGTTCTAATGTGAATAAAATATGGGAGCTTGTGTGAGCAGGACCACTGCAGGAACAGTGCCATCAGAAGGACCAATCATTGAAGAAAGCAGTGTTTTGAAATAGTGTGTATTCATGTGTTTGTGTTGTAACAGCCTGTGAGGGAACAGTGAATTTTTGATATCAAAATCTGTAAAATACTTCATGCATGAACCTGATAAACACACCAGGAGGTGTTCATTATTACTGGCCTTATGGGGATCTGGCTGTCAAATCATCATCCAAGCATCATGGGATTAACTGCTTTACACACTGTCTTTATGCAATTATTTATTTAAAAAATGTTCTCCTGGAAACGAAAAATAGCATGTGGAGTCTCAGTTCCAGTGCAGATGCATTTACTGAACAGCCACCAAAATAAATTATTGGCAAACTCAATGATCCACTCAGGTTCCTTAAGACGCCTCCTGCAGGTTCCTGAAAGTTTGAAGATGGAAAGTTGATGAGCTTCTGTAATTGTAAATCATGTTCAATAAGGAGAAGGGAACAAAACCATTCATTAATTTATTCATTTTTCTGAACCACTTAATCCTAATAGGGTCACAGAGAGGCTGGAGTCTATCTGAGCTGACTGTGGGCGAAGACAGGGTATACCCTGAGCAGCTCGCCAGTCCATCATAGGGCTAATACACACAAACATTCATATTCACACCTAATGGCAACTTGGAATGGCCAAATAGCCTTATTTGCATGTCATTGGACTGTGGGAGGAAACTGGAGTACCAGGATGAAACTGCAGACAGAAACGAACTCGCTGAGCTCACGACTCGAACCCAGGACCTTCTTGGTGTGAGGCAGATGTGGTAACCACTGCCCCAGCTAATAGCATAAAAAGCAATTACTCATATTGTTTGAAATTCAATGTAGCATCACTAGATTGCATAATGGGTGGTATAATGGTACAACAGGTTGTGTTGCTGCCTTAAAGCTCCAAGGTCCCAGTTTTGATTCTGAAATTAGATTATTTATTGCCTGTGTTGGGTTTCACTCTGTGTGCACATCTTTGGGGTCTTTCTCTTTACCTCCAGAAAACATTCATACAGGCCAAGATGTGAATGGGTGGTTGAATAATTGTATGCATGGTTCAGGTTGTCTTTCCCATTCACACACAGTGTTTCCAGGATAGGCTCTAGACCAGGATAGTCTATGGAATTTAGTAGCTCTGATTAGAAAACAGTCGTTACTGAAGATGAATAAATAACTGTCATAATCGTCAGGCTATGCGTACAGAGATGTGTTCAGAGGTTTAAATAAAAAATCCAGGAAATGTGACTGATTAAATTCACATTTTTGTGCAAAATTTGCAAATATAGGTATAACCATGTTTGTTTCAGCTCATATGACCTTAGAAGACTTGAAACTGATTGTAATTTTTAAGGTATAATTCCATATCATGATGTGAATAGGAGGAGATGATGTAATAATATAAGGTGAGCTATTTTACCACATGTGGTTTGTAGTTTATTCAAAAACAAGTCTACAGCTTTATAATAATAATAATAATAATAATAATAATAATAATAATAACAACAACAACAAAACAACAACAATAATAATAATAATATGACTTTTTTTTTTGATTCCTATAATTTCAGTTTATGATATAAACAATATAATATCATATCACCTACTGCTGTCTGATTAATAAAGCATATTAATCTGTGGTGCTCAAATATTGATATTCAAAGTTCTCATTTTCCTAAAAGCTCCAGGAGTCAGGTTTTTATTTAATGTAATTTTTATTTATTTATTTATTTATTTATTGTGGGGGTTTTTTTTTCGTTTGTGTGTGTGTGTGTGTGTGTGTGTGTGTGTGTGTGTGTGTGTGTGTGTGTGCTCATAACTGCCTCTGGGGGTGGGATTGGTAGTATATAGTATAAATAATAATCTCAAGTAAGCAGATATAATACTGAGACATACAGATAATAATAATAATAATAATAATAATAATAATAATAATAATAATAATAATAATAACACTAGTTTAAGGGGAAAAAAGAGAAAGAAAGAGGGGGGGGGGGGCAGACCCCGCCCAGGGCATGTTATCGTGGGACATCAGGAAGAGTGGCTGCATGGCATGGGGCAAAGCCCCCAAGGCTACCTCTTGCCCTATTCTTTTTCCTCCTGTTTTAGGGGGTATGGTACAAATCATCACACTTTTCCTGTGTTGATTTGTATGTCTCAACCTTTATGTCTTCTACTGTGTGATGCATTAAAAAAAAAAACATTTAGGGCATAATGTGGGACCCTACATACTGTACCTGCCTACCTTTCCCTATACATTAAAAAAAATGAGGCCTGTACTGTCAGACCTACCCAGGACAAAAGTCTGGGGTGAAGGTTGAAGGAGTCATAGTAAGTGTAACACTTCTCGTAATTACTTGTGTATGATAAATTTGTAGGTGGTCACTGAACGGCACGCTGATTGATCTGAGGACTGATTATCGTCGGCGTCTCTCTGGGGGCAATCTGGTGATTAGAAACCTGGACCTTGCAGAGGATGCGGGAATTTACCAGTGCACTGCTTTTAACTCACTGGGAGCCATCCTGAGCAGGAGAGCGAGCCTTCAGTTTGCATGTGAGTTCACACGGAGTTCAAAGAAGCAGAATTTTTGCTATTAAACTTGTTTGTTACTGTGATTCTTCCTATTTTACACTTGATTACACTTGACACTTTTTATAACATCACAGACTTGAATTTTAAAACTCTGACAAGAAGTGCTGTGTCAGTGCGTGAGGGCCAAGGAGTAGTTTTACTCTGTGGTACACCTATATATGCAGGAGGTAAGGCTGAAACATTATATGACTATTTTAAATCTTTTAATATCTTTTACTAACCCTCATACAAACAAGTGATAACGAATTCATATTTCTGGTACTATCTCTTCTTTAGAGCTGCATTTTGCCTGGGTGTTCAATGAGTACCCATCATTTGTCCAGCAAGACAGCAGACGCTTTATCTCTCAAGAGACAGGAAACCTTTACATTGCTAAAGTAGAGCCTTCCGATGTGGGAAACTACACATGTGTGGTCGTGAATCGCATTACAAAGGTGAAAATGCTGAGCTCTCCTACTCCATTGGTTCTGAGAACAGATGGTAAGAATGTTTTCAGTTTTCACAAATTATTCAGTAGCGGCACTGCACTGCTAGGTGTTTCATAACAGTATAAATAAATACATATGAGTTTAATTCTTTCATCTATGTTTAATGGTTTTTTTTGTGCTTTAAGTTACACACATTTCAGTACAATGGTTTATTTTACTTTCATGGATAAAGTCATGATTTATTATGGCTCCACCCACCATGGTGGTGTCTTAGGCATTATGTTTTCATCCTGTCTGTTTGTCTGTCCATCCAAACTTCCTTGTGTGTCTTCTAAAGATGGATTTTAATCAAACATTTATCAATTACTTACTCCTCAAAGCCAATAAACTAGTACAGGTTCTGAGGTCATAGGTCAAAGGTCAAGGTCTCATGAGGTCATCTTGGAAAAAACTTGTGCACACTATCTAGGCTGGACGACTGCATGAATTTGGACCAAACTTTTACCAGTTACCCCTTGCACATGAACTGGTACAAGTTTAAAGGTCATAGATCAAAAAATCATGGTCAGAGCCCAAGCACACACTAAAAGGGTTTACGGGCGGAGGCATACCAAGTGACCTCTGTGATTTATTTGAAATGGTGACACCCTTATATATTTTGGCTGTTGGGAAAAAGAAGCATGTGGACTTTCCTCTTTTTATTTGAGTGTTTTTAAAATCCATTGAAATTGTATATCAGATCCTGATTTTGACTATAAAGGCAGAAAATAAAGTCAGCTCAAGTGTGACGACATTCTGCTCTGACTTTTGAATTCCAGGGTAATGTAGTAAAGTAAATATGGCCTACCAAACAATACGTGTGCTGGGCCTTTGTATAAAGTCATATTAAAAATGAATTTTGAAGGGGACTGCTAGGGAACACGCGTGGTTTCTTTGGATGAAAAATTGTACCTGCTGGATGCACTGTAGAAAAGTTAAAATTCCCATCTAATATGGTGTCTTGTCATGTAGTGGTGCTTGATTTACTACAGTTCTCAGGCGTGCATAGCCGAAAATCACTTGTAAGTGTGTATAGATTGCATTCACATTTTTTTCTTTGTTTGTCTGAAGCACAGATCTGCCTTCTTGGTGTTCAAGTCAAAGGTAGAATCGTCATAGACTGAAAACTGCAGAGCTGCACAATTGTCTTTTCTTACTTGCATTAAAAAATCAAGCCTTGTATGAAATTTATATTGAAAATTAAATATGATTTAACCTGATCCTAACTGTATTCATATTATTGTTATTCATTCAAAACAGTGCCCTCCATTATTATTGGCATCTCTTGTAAAGATGAGTAAAACGGTTAGAAATAAGATCCACATTTGATGGAACAGTAAAAACTCCCCTTTTATTCAAATTAATTATTTGAATATTAATAAATATAGTGGAACCTCGTTTTTCGAACTTAATTGGTTCTTAGATGTTGTTCTAAACCGATTTGTTTGTAAACCGAAACATATTTTCCCATAATAAACACTGTATGATGGATACCTGACCTCCTCCTCACTCCACAATCATTTTATAATATAACATACCAACTGAATAAAGAATACAGTTTTAAATAGGAAAGTTTCACCAGACACCAACGCCATTTTCATACTTTCCTATGATTTCTTTCTTCATCTCTATCGTTTATTCTCACTATTTTCCTTTTTTGCCTTTACACTTTCAGTAGATTTCCCAGGTCCCATAGTGGCTTATCAATGAAAACATATAAAAGAAATAACACACAAAACAAGAAATACCACCAAAATCTGAGAAAACTTCAGAGTGGGTGTTCCATGAGCAAGCGCTGTGTGATGAGACTGACACACAAAACACAAAAACCTTCCTACTTTGTGCAGTTTAATCTCGGGAAGTTAATGAGCATACATATTTTCCTCTAAGAAGCACAATGTGTGTAAATTGTACATTTTTTATATACATATATATAGTATCGAAAACACTACTGAACCATACAACCAGTAGAAACATCTATCAGGAGCTCCGCCTTGAGGTAGTGCTTAATTCTTCATACTATCTGTGTTTCAGCATATGTTTATTGACTGGAACAATGCAGATTCTAGTCCTCTATACTGGTCCCAGGTTCATGGTTCAATGTATTTATTGTACTTCTATGATAGAAATTAATAAGACATACCTCCTTCTAGACTGCGTGAAAGTAAGTACCTCCGGCTAGCTGATCGCTCGAACTGAGGGGCTGGCCTGTCAATTAATGCACTCGCCTGACGAGTCTGGGCCTGTGTCCGCCCACTGTAACGGAACTTTGAGCCAATCACCAAAAACCCTTTGGGTGGGGGTTCAGGAGAAACCAATCTGTTGGAATGACCAGACAGTCAGGATAGATTTCTTTACATTGTCAAATTTATTACAAACCTCTAAATAGAGAAAATACACAAGCAGATTCACTCATTTATCACTCTAGTTTGACTCTTGTTTAGGTGACATGCAAAATAACTTACAGTAACTAATATGCCTACAAGGTCAAGGATGTTGCATTGAATAATAGTTTACACCTCTACGTGATCTGTGAGACAAGGACAGCCTACCTGAAAAAGGTGTGGTGTTCAATGCAGACCTTCCACAAACGTTTGGAAGCTCGATGATTGGGCAGCTTAAAGCCAATGGTGCTCTCAAACTGTTCATACTGGGGGTGCAGGGGCGTGTATATACGTGTGGGAGGGGTGAAGGGAGAAGGGGGGGGGTGTGTTACTACAAATGAGGTGGTGAAATCAGTGAAAGTAAGATTACAGCATGCACATATTAATGCCATACGCACAAACAAAATTACAGATCAAAATCCGTCCAAGGAATTCTTAAAACATTTCCACATTTCTGTTATTCAGGTTCCATGGGAGGAAGTAAAAAGAATGAATAATTAATTTGCAAGACATACTCTTTTCATATAGGATATGACACATGTATATTCACCCAGGATAAGTTAATCTGAGCTCATTTTACAGAAGGCAAAAGACAGATGGATTTTTTTACTGACACAGGAGCGTGCATTCGATAAATAATACTACATTGGCAAATTCAGATTGGATTAAAATCACTGACAATCTGGATGTAACTACCTAACCCCTATTCCTTATATGAAACTATTCCAGTCGACATACTGCTAAAAAAGGTATGTTGATTTTAACCCTAGCACAATTAGTTTTTTTTAGTTAATTATCTTTTTAAAATCTTCTTAAATATTTACCTTTACAAAAAGCTGTTAAGGTCACATTTCTCAACCTTTGTCATTACATATAAAAAAATTTTAAAGATCATGACAATGACACATTCTAAATCCTGTACACATGCATTTACAAATAGTGTCTAGAAAGGAAACATTGAAAGAAAAATCAAAAGACCTTTTTCTCTACCTCTCCAGGGCGGATTTTGATGTAAAAGTTGCTTCTCTTATAGGAGATTTTGAGAATCTTGGGCCAGGCAAAGCGGTTAATGCGCAAACGGTCTCTATAGATCAACAAACCACTCGAACACACACCTAGCATGATGTCAATGCCCTCAGAATCCTGTAAAATAACACAAAGTTTTTACGTTATACACATCACATTTGTTCATTAATTGTTCACAGGAACATTTGCAGATAAAATGTGTTTTATATGTATATAT
>JBCNYH010000003.1:7433479-7443558 GCA_039654325.1 Tandanus tandanus
ATAGATAGATAGATAGATAGATAGATAGATAGATAGATAGATAGATAGATAGATAGATAGATAGATATTTGTAATTTGTAATTTTCTTATTGAGACTTTATCTTTATCTTCTCCTTTTCTTTACTTGGTATTGAGCTGTGTGCACACAATTTCCTCTGGGATAAATAAAGTATTCTGATTCTGATTCTGATAAACACAGCATATTGAATGTGGAGCTGTGTACAGTTAGCCAATGTATTTTGTTGTGTTTAGCTCATGTGAACTGGAGCTCTGAGGAAGTAGCGCAATTTGTATTAGAGAGATTTCTGTTAAAATTAAACTGGTTGAGTTTTTGGTTGTTTTTGGGTGAAAGAGTTAAAGTATTGTGCTGTAAATTCATGTCTTTGTTGACAAATTTGTTTTGGAACCAGCAAAAAAATCAGCTGTATTTATTTTTTAGTGTTCACGGTGTTAAACAGACTTCCGACGAATATAAACACAAACTCCTGGTAGAGACTCTCCACTGGTTCATCCTAAGGGCTGCTACACTGAGCGAAGCCCAGTATATTAATAAAGTATGTAATGTGATTGTGCAGTGACTTATGGGAAATGATGATGCTGGAGGAAACTTGAATAATTAAAAACAGTGTACACACAGAACCATGTGGTCGATTTATTAGGTGTTTCCCCTAACCTGATCGACCAACCCAGCAAAACTGTGTGATGAATGGATTAAGCGAGTTAAACGAACACAGTTCAGACTGGAAAGAGCCCAGCATTCATTCTTTTATCTGTAGAGACCATTTTACTGAAGATTGTTTTGAGCCAATTCCAGAGCCTCAGTGTGAAATGGCTGCAGGTTTGACAGCCGTCATGCAACCAGCACTGCTACAGGTTTTAACCGTAACACCACAATGTTCAGAAGCTGCCAACAAGCCTGAACATAAAATCTAAAATTGCTCTAAAATATTGCTGTAAAATGATGAACAGTCATTCTGTTATAACACTCAGTCTGAATGAATGAGGTTGACTGAAGCATAGCGTATATGCTAAGTTGTGTCCATATTTCACTCTTTCATATTTTATACTTTTGTTTATAGTGGCTAACAGTGGTGCCAAATTCTACATGTCTTGGAATAAAATACATTATCAGACAATTTGTGCTATTTCTTATGCATTTTTGGCCTCCGAAACGCATGTTCATTTGTGGACCAGTTGCAATTTGTACGGACCAGTAGTGATTCAGGGCTAAATGGTAATTGTACTGCAGTTTCCATGATTTTGCCACACTGGTTTAGGACCATTGACAGTTGTAAATCTTCAGCTACAACCTTGTTGAAATATCAGCATTCCAGACAAAATGGCTATGATAAAGTGTCTGTGGTATGTGTGTGTGAATAGTTATCATTCCCCGTGGTTTTAAAGCTTTCAGAATCTGATTCCGTTTTTACCCACTATCAAAGCCCTAAATTGTGGGTGATGCCTGTATATTTGTGCTGCTAACCATGTCCTATATAACATCCTATGTTAAATATTCTAAAAAGAGTGGGAGTGTTGTTGCATATCATCATGCGCTATTTATTAGATATTTGTAGGTACGCCACAGTATCAAAAGAAGTTTTAGCCTCTTTTCATGACAGTTTTTCTGCCTTAATTGGTCCCTTAACTGATCATTCCTTTTACTTTTCTTCTTATAGTGATATTTAGGAGTTGACATCTGAAAGGACATACAGTAACAGGACCATGGGTAGGCAGGAACTTTGTGCTTGCAAACAAACATAGCTGGACTGGACAGATTGATATCTGTAACAGGTTGTTGTACCTGTTGTTGCAGAAATTGGCTTTAGTGTTTAAGTACTGATATTTATTGTACCTGTTTGGTTACTCTGCTAAGAGTAACCAATCATAAAGCAAGTGCTGTAACATTTTGTTAATAAAAACATTCCTCTACATGCTGCTCAAAGTAAAGGCACTGTACAGGTATATATTTTATTATTTTTAAAAATTATAACCAAAAGTCATTTTTAACTTTAATCAGGAGCTTCAGGGGGACTTCCTTCCCCCATACCCACGGCCGGACAAAAAGTTCCACCCTCCTGCTTTGAGGAACTGCCCCCCATTCAAAATCCTGGCTACGGGCCTGAGAAGCCAACAGTGCTTCCGGCCCCTGCCTTCTGCCGGAATTAAAATAAAAACAGCAATTGAGGGAGAAAACACCAGAGGAGAAACCGATGTGGTAAAAATTGATTTGCAACGCAAAGTCCGAAGTAATGACCTATCTATTAAGCTCACAGAACTGGCAGGGAAGTCGCTAATATTTCTGAACTTCATGAGAGTCGTGTGTGACATAACATAAAGGACATAAAACATAAAAGTAAGGTCACTGTTTAAATGAAAAAACTGCTCAATAAAACTTTATATGTTATGTTTGGGTTTATTCAACTACGGTAGGCATAGAAAAAAATGGGAGCAGTACAGGAGCGGGAGTCATTCTTAATGGGAGCGGGATGGGAGTGGGAGTCATTTTACCAGGAGGGGGAGGGGACAGGAATTATTTTTTTTACTCTGGCTCAGATTTGGGATGGGACAAGATTTTTTTCTGTGGGAGTGGGATGGGACAGGAGTAAAAATCCACTCCCGTGTCACCCACTAGTTTGCACTGCTCCTTTATTTTCTGTTTAATCTTTCTGGATTTAAAACACAAATACAAACCATGCTGTTTTTTTTGTTTGTCTTTCCGATTCTGTTTTGAGAAATCAAACATTAAACAATATATAACTTAGGGGCAATTTGGAACAGCCATGCGCATGTCTTTGGACTGTGAGAGGAAACCGGACTGCCCAGGGGAAACCCACACAAGCACGGGGAGAACATGCAAACTCCACACAGAAACACCCTTGCTAAGCCTGGGACTTGAATCCAGGACCGTCTTGCTGTGAGGCGGACATGCTAACCACTACACCGCTGTTCCGCCCACTTCATAAAACTGAACAATTGTGATAGTTTATAGTTTTAAAATTTCTACAAACAGAGGTTCTACAGGTTCACCATATCCCCAAAATATATACAGATATAAATTCTCAGCAGCAGGAATAAAGCTCCAAATTCATCATGTCGCAATGTTTCATTACATCCCGAGGAAAAACACATGCATGTTACATAGACATGTTCAGAAACGCTGACTGAAGATTTAAGTGCAAATGCAGTTCACTTACCGAGTGATGTCTTCTATCAGCTGTGATGGGTCAGGAGGATAGAACTTGACAGCAAATGAAAACTGCCAGGAGCCTACTGCAAGCCAATGAACAAAAACAATCGGTTAAGAGAAGATCACTATACATTAAAATCTAGCCTGGGAATGTACATTTATTCATATCACTAATTTTGAACCTAAATTCATGTGTTTATACTTGTCTTTAACTCAGTAGCAGTCAATTTGAATGAGCATTTTATAACCTGTTCCGGCATGTACAGGACTGTATCCCCATCAAGCAGATCCAGTCATATAAGTGAGTAAGTTATAAGTGAGTCCCAGAGAAACTGTTGATTTTTTTCTCCACATTTTTAAACAAGCAATCATTTCAACCTCTTTAATACAAGTGTATGAACACACTTCTGTTTATTATTCCTTCAAGTACAGAATCAGGTGTTCCAGATTAGGTGCCACTGAAAAACAACCTTCTTCAGGTGCAACCTGTATTATTTAGTAACCCTGACATCTAGAGTCTGGAGTTCTCTTTGCTATTGAAGTGAATGCTTTCATCACGCCAAGACATTAATAGCACTCTGAAGCCTAATTTACACCGTAAGTGAGTGACACATGAGCAAGATGAGAGAGAGGTTTGCAGTTTACACTGCCGCCTTTTCCAAAGTATAATTCTAACATCAATTCTGGTTCATGCATCATTAAAAACTGCTGTAATCAGTGAAGTTACGGACACAAAGCAGCAGGTCTGAAGAAAATTAGTTAAATGTCAGTATCTCTATAGAGGTTGTTGCACATTGAGTTTAGTTGCAAGTTTTACATTGTTCTTTTATGTTTGTTTATCTTTACGTGGCCGCAGCATTAACTGTGCTTACAGACGTGTAGTACTAGTTATCTCATTACATATTGATAAGTTACAAAACAAGTCCAAAAAATACACAAGATTCTCGTTCATCACTAAAAATAGACCTGTAATCATACCAAAAATGTTGCCTTATTCACTCACTCATTTTCCGAGACACGTAATCCTACTATGGTCATGGTGAGGCTGAAGCCTATCTAAGTTGGCATTGTGCAAAAGTGGGGTACACCCTGGAAGCTTGTCAGATCACTGCAGGGCAACACACACACACAACCATTTGCACTCACACTCACAACTAGGAGTAATTTGGAGCAGCCAATTAGGCTAATGTGCATGTCTTTGGAATGTGGGAGGAAACAGAAGTACCCAGATTAAGCCCACACAAGTACGGCGAGAACATGCAAACTCCACACAGAAACACTAATATCAATTTTCATTTTATTTTCTGAACGACTTTATCCTTTATTAGGGTCACGAGAAGACTGGAGCATATCTCACCTGGCAAAGGCCGGGTAAACTCTGAACAGCTTGGCAGACCATTGAAGGGCCAACACACATACATCCATTCACACCAATGGACAATTTGGAGCAGCCAATTACATGCAGTCATGCACATAAATGCCCTCGTCAGGCACGGAACTCAAGCCCAGGACCTGCTTGCGGTGAGGTGGTCGTGCTAACCATTACACCACTGTGGCACCATTATTATTAATATTATTATTGTTATTATTGTTATTATTATTATTCAGTCATTCATTCATTCATTTATTTTCTAAGCTGCTTAATCCCTGTAGGGTTGCGGAGAGGCTGGTGCCTATCTCAGACAGCTCTTAGCGAGGGCGGGTCACACCGTAAACAACTTGCTAGGCCATTGCAGGGCTACACACACAACCATTCAAAATCACTCTCACACCTCAGGGCAATTTGGAACAGCCAATTAGCCTACTGTGCATGTTTATGGACTGTGGAAGGAAACTGGACTGCACGCAAGCATGGGGAGAACCTGAAAACTCCACACAGAATCGCCCGAGACCGGAAATCAAACCCAAGCCTTCTTGCTGTGAGACGAACGTGCTAACCACTGCCCCACCATGCCGCCCATTATTATTATTATTATTATTCTTATTCAAATTATTATTATTAATATTTTAAGTAGTACTAATTATAGTGGTATAATTAGTAGAAGTAATACTAGCATTAGTATAATTAGCAGCAGTAGTACATTGTTTTAGTTCTTTATGAGTATATGGTTCATAGAAACTTGTGAAGTAGGGGTATAGGATATATAAAGAGTATTTTCTCTCTGAACTTACACCGAATTTGTTTTTTGATCTCTTTTGATGGGTCCAGCCAGTTCTGAAAGGAAAGAGAGAAAAAACATGCATGAGATTACTGAGCACTTTACATCACAGAGGCGAGCCGACCTCAGAGTAGCATTGTGATACAATATGTGTCTGTCATGTCAAGAGCAATAATATCCACTAAATGACTAGGGTATTAATATTCAATACACACACACACACACACACACACACACACACACACACACACACACACACTTCTTTGAACTGAAGTAGCTATTACATAATTTAATCTGTAGCACTGTAACTACTGCTCCTTGTCAAAATCACAAAAATGATACAGCTGTGAATAATTAATAATTATGCGGTGAAGAGAAGCCTGTATGTATTTCTTGAATTTTTTTATTTTTTGGCCTATGTGATCCCATCCCACTGCACATTACCCAATACCATTTCCACCCCAGGGTATCATATATGAAAGCAAAGGAACTGGAAGTGATAAAACATTAGATTCTACCTGACCTGAAACAAAAGGCCCGGTGTCCTTCTACAAGGCTTCATTACCAGAGCCACAATGAAACACTAATAATACTGGTGATGTGTATGAAAGACAGAAGGCTAGAGAAGAAGACAGTTGGCTAATTTCATGTAAGCATTGACCTTCATTAAAAAAAAATATCAGTTAAAACACATAATTTGAATGAAATTTGCTATGGATATTCCAGATCAGAATTAATATCAGACCAAATTTCCTCTGGATCTGATCCATTTGGTGGCAATTTAAATTCATTCATTCATTCTTTCACCGAATTGCTTAATCCTCTTGGGTAGCAGGGAGACTGGTGCCTACCTCAGCCGACTCTAAGTGAAATCGAGAGGTACACCCTGAACAGCCCACCAGACCATCACGGTCAAGTAGGGATTAACGTTTCACATCCTGGATTCGAGTCCCTGGCTTGGCAAGGGCATTTCTGTGTAGAGTTTGTATGTGTAGCCCGCCTTCGGCCAGAGTCGGCTAATACAGACTCCAGCTTCCCTGCAACACTAGTAAGGATTAGGCAGCTTGGAAAATGAATGAATGAATGAATAATTTACAAATCTGAAGAAATACTGGGCGGGCCTAGCTGTGACTTTAATTAGGCTCAACATTATCAGCTGATCCATTGTGAATAATTATTTATGTGGAACAAATATGTGGAACATGCTATTCCTGTTCTTTCTACATCATTTAATAGTTTCCTACAGTGTCGACTTCTATATTTCTGTGTTTTGTTAACAACAGAGACCAGACACAATACTGCAGTGCCGTGTTTATGTTGTGCTGTTTCATAGATATGATGCAACAAGCCAACAGACTTTCTCTCTTTTATTAACTAAGCTGCACAACGCTTGCAAACAGAGCCCGCTTAAAATGGCATATGAGAAAAACAAGTGTAGCTGTGTAATTTATTTAAATGAGCCTTTTCTTCGCAGAGTTTATCCTTTTAATTTGTATGAAAGCAAATAAACATGGATGAGAAATCTAGTTTGTGCTCTTAGCACTAAAAAAAACACACACTTTGCATGCTTTGACTCAAGCAGTGCACCATTTGACAAGACGTGCACTCATGAGGGTGCACATGCCATTATTAAAACTCTACAGAGTGGAGCATGCATCAGTTTTTGGATGGAGCCTAAAATAGGGATATAACTTTTAAAAAAATTTATTTGGGTATTATTTATTTATTTAGTTATTTTTGAGAAGCTGACAGTGATCTATTCTCCAATGTGCACTAAACCATATGTGTTGTATGACTTTATAAGATATTGAAAACATTTACATTTACATTTACATTTAAGGGGAAAACCTGTTGCTCACTTTTTAACTGCAGGGAAGAGAAAAATTAAAGAAATTTGTTAAAACCTAACTTTAATGTTCTTAACCTGGCAGTCTGCATGCAAGCTCCAGAGCAGACTATGCTTAAAAGGCTAATGGAAATACAAAACAGCCATTGAGAACGAGGCACTGCTTAAACAAGTAATTAACTTAACAATACAGGTGATACAGTTTAGAACAAGGGGGGAGGCAGTAAAACGTAAACTTATGTTCAGAGTGATGAGGACCATTAGAAACACAGCAAAGGGATGAAGAAGTGACAGAATGAGTAACTGTGTTCAAACATTTGACTAGTATATGTTTCTTTATTCAGAATGGTGTTTGGATGAGAAATCCTTCATTCATTTATTCATTCATTCATTTTCTAAGCCACTTAATCCTAATTACAGTCCTAATTCACACGCATATAAACTTAAGTGACATCTCATTCTTAATCCATAGGGTTTAGTATGACGTCAGCCCTTTGCAGCTATAACAGCTTCAACTCTTCTGGATAAGCTTTCCATGAGGTTTAGGAGTGTGTTTATGGGAATTTTTGACCATTCTTCCAGAAACGCATTTGTGAGGTCAGACACTGATGTTGGACGAGAAGGCCTGGCTCGCAGTCTCTGCTCAAATTCATCCCAAAGGTGTTCTATCGGGTTGAGGTCAGGACTCTGTACAGACCAGTCAAGTTCTTCCACACCAAACTCACTCATCCATGTATTAAGGGACCTTGCTTTGTGCACTGGTGCGCAGTCATGTTGGAACAGGAAGAGGTCATTCCAAAACTGTTCCCACAAAGTTGGGGGCATGAAATTGTCCAAAATCTCTTGGTGTGCTGAAGCATTCAGAGTTCCTTTCACTGGAACTAAGGGGCCAAGCCCAGCTCCTGAAAAACAACCCCACACCATAATCCCCCCTCCACCAAAGTTTACACTTGGCACAATGCAGTCAGACAAGTACCGTTCTCCTGGCAACCAACAAACCTAGACTCGTCCATCAGACTGCCAGATGGAGAAGCTTGATTTGTCACTCCAGAGACTGTCTCCACTGCTCTATAGTCCAGTGGTGATGTGCTTTACACCACTGCATCCGATGCTTTGCACTGCACTTGGTGATGTATGGCTTGGATGCAGCTGCTTAGCCATGGAAACCCATTTCATGAAGCTATCCATGCACTGTTCTTGAGCTTATCTGAAGGCTACATGAAGTTTGGAGGTCTGTAGCGAGTGACTCTGCTGAAAGTTGGCGACCTCTACGCACTATGTGCCTAAGCATCCCCTGATCCTGCTGTGTCAAGTGGCCTACCACTTCATGACTGAGTTGCTGTCGTTCCCAATCACTTCCACTTTGTTATAATACCACTGACAGTTGACTGTGGAGTATTTAGTAATGAGGAAATTTCACGACTGGACTTGTTGCACAGGTGGCATCCTATCACGGTACCACGCTGGAATTCACTGAGCTCCTGAGAGCGACCCATTCTTTCACTAATGTTTGTCTGCATGCCTAGGTGCTTGAATTTTTTACACCTGTGGCCATAGAGGTGATTGGAACACCTGAATTCAATTATTTGGAAGTGAATACTTTTGGCAATATAGTATACAGGCATATAGTATTTATATAAGGTCAGTGTGAGCTGCACTCTTGCAGGTTCAATATGGCCGACTTGCTACTTTTGGAAGCCATAGTGCTTCAGGCCCTGGGAAGACAGCGTGTGGATTTATATCCAGAAACAGATGAATGGTTACTGTCGCGGTTTAGATTGCCTATACTTATGTTGATCTGTGACGACAGGTGATCCTGCATTTGCAGCTTCTGTTATACGTTGTCACTCTTTCATTTTAGCAAGTCCTTTAATTCTGCTGTTCACATGACTTAAAATGATTCATGTTTCCTCTTTGGATCTCTGACAAGAGAACTTGAATTTTAGAGCTTGTGAAGTTCGATACCTGAATTAAATCTTCCTGGCATACACTATGTGAATTGTATCCTTATATGGTAGTATTGGGTGTAAATTATGCAAATTTTCAGTTCTCATGAACACACACATTTAAGCACAGGTGCAAAACATTCTTACTGTTTTCATGCTGTTTTCATATTTTTGTGGGACATGCTAGTGTTTGTTGAATCTAACTTAGTTGAATCTAACGATTCATTTATACTAACACGACTTACTAAATAAGTTCAAGGGTTTTATGAAAACTAATATTAACATGTTCTTGCATGAACAGCATGTTTAGCTGTTTTGCAGTTGATCTTATAGCATTCTAACTCAATAGTTCTGTAGATTTTGATCAGTTTTGTCCCTACTAAAGATTTGGATCCAAAAAAAAAAAGAAATAGAGAAAACATGGTTAGTTTTTCTTTAGGGCTTCAAAAGCAAAAAAGAAATGTATATTTTTTAAATTCTGTGTTAAGTCATAAATTTATATAGATTTGTTTTAAATATCACTCATATTTTAATAGTGGGTTAAACCCTATGGAATCATGAAGTCCAACCTTTTGACTGTCAGCATCACAAAAGGTCAGGCCAAAGTAGTCCTTCTCTAGCAGGTTCAGATGCTCACACACCGTATCCAGCAAGACTTGACCTTTCGAGGATTTCTGTCCAAGCAAACATGCAAAGCACACACATACACAAAAACATATATATTAGTGCTACAAAATAAGATATAGTGTACTCTATACTATGCTTTGATAAAATGTATTCATAAATTGCATTTTGTGTAACAAAAAATAAATAAAATTCCTTATTGAATATGCTGTGACATGAATAACATATATAGTTGTGGGTAGAAAAAGTTATTTGACAGTTCTTTCACTCATCCCCATTAGAAGTGGTCTCTTTTTTTCCATTCCTGTGTGTATATA
>JBCNYH010000003.1:7506491-7516588 GCA_039654325.1 Tandanus tandanus
GGGGGAGGTGTTCTGTGTGTTTCCGGGTAGAAGGGGACCCCCTCCCCCCCCCCCCCCAGCATTTTTCTGGTTTTGTTGCCTCACAACCTGGAATTAAAATGGATTGTTTGAAGGTTTCGTTGTGAAGCAAACAACAAATTGGACAAGATAACAGAAAACTTCAGCATGCATAACTATTCACCCCCTAAAGTCAGTACTTTAGAGCCACCTTTTGCGGCAATCATAGCTGCAGTCACTTTGGATATGTCTCTGTGGGCTTGCCACATCTTGCCACTGGGATTTTTGCCCATTCCTCAAGACAAAACTGCTCCAGCTCCTTCATGTTGGATGATTTTTGCTTGTGAACAGCAATCTTCAAGTCTGACCACAGATTCTCAATTGGATTGAGATCTGGGCGTTTACTGGGCCATTCAAACACATTTAAATGTTTCCCCTTAAACCACTCAAGTGTTGCTTTAGCAGTATGCTTTGGGTCATTGTCCTACTGGAAGGTGAACCTCCGTCCCAGTCTCAAATCACAGGCAGACTGAAACTCGTTTTGCTCAAGAATATTTCTGTATTTAGCACCACCCATCTTTCACTCGACTCGGATCAGTTTCCCTGCTGCTGAAAAACATCCCCACAGCATGATGCTGCCACCACCACGTTTCACTGTGGGGATGGTGTTCTTCGGGTGATGGGATGTGTTGGGTTTGCGCCAGACATAGCGTTTTCCTTGGTGGCTGAAAAGTTCATCTGACCAGAGCACCTTCCTCCATACATTTGGGGAGTCACCCACATGCCTTTTGGCAAACTCAAAACATGCCTCCTATTTTTTCTAGCCACTCTTCCATAAAGCCCAGCTCTATGGAGTGTACAGTTTATTAATTGGATCGGTTGTCATTGTTGTGGCCGTAAATGTTTGCAAAAGTAAAATTAGTGTGGTTGATGTATACTTTAATGATAAATCTTCCATCAGGGTCTATTATTGATGAGTTATGGACCAGTGGAATGTTTTTGTTGATTTATATAGAGACACCTCTTTGTTTGCTATTGTGTGTTGATGAGAAAATGTTATTAAAGTGTTTAATTTCAGATTTTCAACTTATAATTGTAGTTGTAATGTGTGTTTCTTGCAGAAAACAAATGTCTGCTTTAAGTTTCACCAGGTGATTACTTTGATTCTTTTAGCCTGGGTTCTGAAGCTACGCACATTCCATGATGTCAGTTTAAGTGGTTGTGCAGCCATATGTTAATGTTTTTTTTCCTCTTCCTTTTCTTCTCCTATAAAACAACCATGATATGTGTGGATGGAATTGACTTAGTTTGTACATGTTTACTTGTGAGGTGGAAGTAAAAAGAATATACATACAAAAAGAAAAGAGAGGGCAGAGTGAAGAAAAATTATGAGACCAAAAACAAACAAACAAGTAGAAAAAAAACAACTAAGCAACAAAAGATAAAGATCCAATGGAAAGGAAAAGATCCAATAAAATAAAGAGTAGTAAATAAAAGGATTGAGAACACGATGAGGGTTAAGGTCCTTTATGTGAGTTCATGAAGTGGGGAGGGGTTTTTTTCTTTCTTTTTTTTTCCCTTTAGAAAAGCCATGGAGTGATGTTAGAGTCCCGGTAAAGCTGTCCTTCAATGTAAAGTCTGTCCATAATGATATTTGCACGTTTATCGTTTTGTCTGTGTTTTTTCATGATGGGAAATAGAATTTTGCGTCGGTTGTTTATTTCTCGTGGGAATTGATCATTGAGTCTGTATGCCGTGCTTTCAGTTCTTTTTCTTTACACTTGATAAGTAGTTTGTGTTTATAATGTTCCAGTTTGGCGATGATGGGACGGGGTGTTTTGTTATTCCGGGATCCAAGACAGTGCATGCGGTGAAAGGTGATCTGCTTAACAGTCTGGTGGAAGTTTGAGTTGTGTTGTCATGAAGTCTTTGATCAGTGCTTCTGGGTTGTCAGGTGTTTGTTCAGAAATGCTGGAGAAGATTATTGTTATCGTGCATGCTTTTTGTTTGAATGTCCAGTATCGTCTTATTTACTGTGTTGTTTTCTTTCATGACCGAGTCCATTTTTCCGCTGAGTATTTTGACGGTAGATTGAAGTGTGCTTTTAGACTGTTGAAGCTTTTCTATGTGGTTATATGCAAAATCCAGGCTAGAAAAGTGGTCTTTTATTTCGTCGTGTAATGTTACCAGTAAGTGCAGTTTGTTATTAATGAAAGTTAATACACTGAACTCAGTTTCTGTTGTCTGCAGATCATTGGAAGATGCCTTTTTCCTTTTGTTTGGGTGCGGTGTGTCCGGCTGAGTTGTGGAGTTTTTAGCGGTACCCATGTTGTGTTTGTAGTAGTGGTGGTCGATGAAGGCTTCAAGGTCTGAGAGTTCCTCCAGTCTGCGGCAGGTATTGTCTGGGTCTGTAGTTATTAGTTTAACGATGTAATGCTATTCTTTAATTACCCAAAAAAGTTATTGAGAAAGTTGTAGCAGTTTTGTTGTTAGTGACAGGGCGCCGCCATGATGAATCTCCCGCTTCGTGAAGTCTCGCGAGAATCAGAGAGCCAACCCCTTCTCCTGCTCTGAATCGCTCCCTCCTGCTCTCATTATTGATAGTTATGAAATACAACGAACCACCTTTAACTCACATTTACGATCAGATGTCCATCTCACTAATGTGGCAGTACAAAAAACGGCCCCGGATTATGATCCTGAGAAGGTATGCAATGGCGTAATATTAGCAGCATGTTATTTTACATATTCACCGTAATGGGATAACGTACAAGAAATAGTATTTTTGATAATAATGGATTCTTTCATTTCTTTTTGTTTAATAGGAAAGCAGACTTTTTTAATCTATTGTTGTATGTTTATATTCTACACAGAAACTGTTATTTCATAACTGATTTTTTGTATAAATTAAAAACGTAAGTTTCACTTTTAGAAATCCTACACACTTTAAATCTTTGTATTCCTTATGTGTAGCGTATATCTTTTTTATGAGAATTTCGGTTGTATAGAGATAACTGTGGAGAATTTAATTTTAAATTTGACCATTTGCAGGGTTGCAAATGGCAGATGCAACGGTTGCGTTGTTACTTGACTGCAAAGCATGGCAGAGAGGCAGTGGAGGCTCTTTTTCAAGACATTGACAACATCTTTATCCGCAGCTTGCTGAGTGTGCAGAAGGTCATCATTAACGATAAGCACTGCTTTGAGTTGTACGGATATGACATCCTGCTGGACCAGAATCTTAAGCCGTGAGTGCTCTGTTTACTCAAATATTTTTACTCTTACTTCATGCTTACTATCACACGTATAATTATTATAGATCTGCTTAATTATCACAAGTGTAACATGGTTATCAAATCATCACTTACATCTTACATCTGTTATTGAATCATTTTTGGTTTGATGCAGGTATTTGAATGACTTAATTTGGAAAATACTCAGATAGGAAGAAAATGCATGAAATGGACTAAACTTTTATTAGGAACCAAAAACCATCCATCCATCTATTTGCCAAAACACCTAATCCTATTAGGGTCATGGGGAGGCTCGTGCCTGTCTCAGCTAACTCTGGGCAAAGGTGGGTTCACTCTGAACAAGTTACTGAGTTCATCACAGGGCCCACACACACACACACACACACACACACACTCACATTCACACCCAGGGGCAAGTTGAAACAGCAAATTAGCCTATTGTGTATGTCTTTCGACGGTGGGAGGAAACCAGAGTACCTGGAGGAAATCCACACATGCTCGGGGAGAACATGCAAACTCCAAACTAAATGCTCTTGCCAAGCTCTGGACTCGAACCCAGTACCTTCTTGCTGTGAGGCAGACATCTCAACCACTACACCACCGTGCTGAGGAAATAAAACCATTTCAAAATGGGAACACGCACAAATGACTGGTGTGTATTATCTGAATTATGTACATTGTGTGTTTACTGAGCCTGTAGAGGTAAATATTTTCTCTCAGTGGAGTTTCATGTTAGCAGTTAGCTCTTAACACAAGGTACAAGGTGACCCAATAAAACCTCCCACATGACAAAGGTAAATGAAAAAAAATGATTAAAGATAATCAAATTACTGTTTGCACACATGAGACTGATGCAGTGAGTACCTTCTCTTTTCTTAAACAATCATGGAAGATATATCCAATAGTCATGAAGATGTCATAGTGTTTCAGAAGGGCCAAATTATTGGCCTGCATCAAACAAATAAAACTACTAAGGAAATTGATACATTTATGACTAACTGGGTTAAAAACTCTTCCAGTCATTATTCCAACCTGGAAGGGCAGTTCTGAACTGTCATCTTCATGCAGGAGACGTAATCCGAAAAAACGTGGCTGTGATGGGAGCTTGTGTAAATACTTGATGACGTGTAATCATGAAAAAATGGACAGTAGAACTCAGAGCTACAGTATGTTTAATAGTGAAAGTAAAAGCATTTCCACGCACAAAGCTATGATAACTCTTGGGAACTAAACGGCAGTGTAGCCATAAGAAAACCACTTGCTGGTGAGAATAATGAGGGTAAAAGGCTTCCGTTTGCAGGAAGCCAAAAGAATCAGACTCAGAAGCGATGGAAAATGGTCATGTGATCTGATTAGTCAAGACTTATAGTGCTCCAGAGCAATGGGCATGTTAGGGTAAGAATGGAAGTGCATTGAGTGATGTACCCATCATGCACAATGGCCACTGTACAAGCAGTGTTCTGATCTGGGGTTACTTCAGTTGGTCCTGTCGAGGTTTAATAAAATGCAAAAAAAAAGTCAGCTGTTAACCTGAATGTATTGAATCACTAGATTATCACATCGCTGGAGTGTTTGTTCTCTAATAGCAAGGATATAAAATTCTGGCTCATGCTGTGTGAGAATGGTTCAGGAATCATGAGGAATAACTTTCACATATGTATTCGCACCCCAGTCCTTTCCTTTACCCAAGTGAAAATGTTTAGGAAAAGACTTAATGCAGTTGATCAAAAGTTGTAACACTGCGTAATTGCATTGAAACAATGCCACGGTGAATACAAGCTGTAATCAAAGCTAAACACAGTCCAACACGAAAAAATAGAATGCATGACTTTTCTGGCATGGCAGCTTATACAGTATCTGATTTCGCAGAGAAAAAAGTTATTGCCAATTAAAACAGTTGAGAATTTTTTGTGAGCTGAGCTAAAATGACTCCCTGGGAAGAGCTAATATTCACATCAGCTAGTAGTTAAAGTTTTGTAGGCATTCAGACAAGAGCAAGTGTGCTAATTTAGGAGCTATCATATGAATCCTGCAATGCAATACAAAAGAATGAGAGGAGCGTCAGTTATGTGTAACACATTAACCTTTAGATGTGTGTGGACTAATGAGAGACATGAGGGTTATTTCACAGTATGTGTTATTTCACATAACCAAAAATTCATGTTGAAAAAAAAAAATCTCTATTTTATAATATGCGCCAAAATATTCATCAGACGCACACTAGGGGGAGACATGGAATTATTACCTCGCCAAGTTATAATAATCTGTTGTCCTCGGCGAGGGAACCTTGGCTCGGGGTGCCCCTCTAATTGGAGAATTTTGTGATTTGCAAAAATCTAGAAAAATATAGATATAAAAGATAATTGGAGATCGGCTTCTTAAAGGGTGCTCACAACTGCGAGCTTTTAAAGGCACATTTCGTGAACAAGGGGCATAATGCAGTATCATTAAATACAGAAATTCGCAAAACGATACCGTACTGTTTTAAACATTACAATTACAAGTAACTCTGAATTACTGATAACTGGAGCAACCAATAATAAAATGTCTACATTTGTGTCATTTGTTTTAAACTATGATAACACTAGTCATGACTCTATATACATTGTTAAATAGAAAAACAAACATTTATTAACAATAAAAATATTTTTTTCCTTGGTTATGCTTTAATCCTAAACCAAAATACTCATTCATTTGCCGAACCACTTAATCCTGATAGGTTCGCGGGGAGGCTTGAGCCTATCTCAGCTGACACTGGGTGAAGCTGGGGTGCACCCTGAACATCTCACCAGACCATCGCAGGGCAACACACGCAACCATTCACACTCACACCTAAGGGCAATTTGGAACAGCCAATTAGCTTAATGTGCATGTCTTTGGACTGTGGGAAGAAAATGGAGTACCCAGGCTGGGACTTGAACCCAGGACCTTCTTGCTGTTAGGCGGATGTGCTAACCACTACATCACCGTGCCTCCCTTAAACCAAAATACCTGCTGTGTACTTGCTTGTCCTTCTGAGAGAGTGGCAAACATGAAGCATAGCTTGCCAATCACAAAGAAGACAGACAACAGTATTCCAACCTCGTTTGGATTTACTGGGGCTTTGTGTCATGCCGTGCATCCAGTGATCCACCTGCACAAGTCCTGGACAAACAGCGACAGTAATAACTTTCATTCAATACTGATCCTTATCACAATGCAGTTTATATTTATATATAGATGCAGCACACATCTTTTTTGGTAGGCTATATTTATCTCTGCCAGGGGTTCTGTTTTCACCTCTGTTAGTTAGTTTGTTCGTTTGTTTGTTTGTGTGTAAGAGAAGTTATGCACGAATTGATAATTTTTTTTCCGAATGTAGGGTGTGGTACAAGTGCCCACTCAGGGGAGACATTTTATTATAACTATGCCAAGTTATACTAATTCATTTGTGCCTGGCGGAGGTACCTTACGCTCTGAGTGCCTCTCTATTTTACCCAAATCCTTACATAAAAGACATCTGCAAGTTCACCTCATGTGATATACTGTTGGTCTCGTTGCAGGTGGCTGATTGAGGTGAATGCTTCCCCCTCACTCGTTGCCAGCAGTCAAGAGGATTATGAGCTGAAGTACAGACTGCTGGAGGACACTTTACATGTGGTGGACATGGAAGGCTGGTATGATATGCCAAAATATTTTTATGTGAAATATCTAAACTGGTAATCTCTTACGGCCTTACCTTTTAAGTTTATTTAAATCAACCATCTTAAATAAATGTATTCACTAAAATGTGTACAATATGCAGTGCAATTCAGAACTGTGCTTCTGCTCTCAGTCTCACTGGCAGAGAAAAGCAGGTTGGTGGATTTGACCTCATGTGGAATGATGGCCCAGTCTACAAGGAAGATGTGAGCTTGAAGGCTCTGGGAAGCACCTACCAGATAGCTAACACACATCTTGGTAATTATTTTATTAGTATTTCGAGAGTAGTCCTATTAGTATATTCTACATGGGAATGGTACAATCAGGTTGGTTTGCTGACATGGGATTGAAAGAAATTATTTCAAGTGGATAATACTTTAATCAGATTGAATGAGTGTAAAAACCTATTTTTATTGAATATGGGTTACTTATGTTAATGTGTAGTATGTACTAAACTCTGAATGTGAAGGCTCAAAAGGCACTATTAGCTAGGACTATTAGCTTGCAGCATGTAGAGCTTACCTGACCCACCTCTGTCATGGTTAAAATATGTAAATATGAACTATAAAACTCTATATAAAACTTGTTTCAGTTTGCCTTTCCTTATGTTTCCATTTCGTATATAGCTAAACTCTGAATGGGACTTAAAGAGACACTGTTACACAGCTTTTAGCCTATGTACCTGCTTGCGTGTGCACTCAGAGCTCACCTGCACCTGTCATGATTATAAAGTAATTATAATAATAAAAAAAAAACATTTAGTGTGCTTTGTTCTGTTTATGTTCCTGTGTAGTATATACTAAAACATTTATGCTACTCAGGTTTGGTGAATGTTGCTGAATTCAATAGTTCCCTTGTTTGTTTTTGTGACTATTCAGTGACATCCTCCTCGCCTTCAGCGCACAACTGTAAATCATCAGTTTTGTTAAAGTTAGTAATTTGGTATTTGTTAAAGAACATTTGGCTCTGTGAGCTATCGAAAATCTAAAATGAATTTTTTGAAAAACATCACCTTGCATTTCTTAAAATTCTCATAATATGATGTTTTGTACATGGAGATGAGTTGTGTTCATCTGTATTCTGCTCTCTGTTGTAACAGGCTGTGTGAATGATCGGAAGAAACAGCTGCAACAGCTCTCAAAGCCAGTTCCAGGACAGAAGAGAATATGAATAAAAAAACTGCAGAGAAATATTATTATACTTCATGTTCCAAACTGCTGCTAGAATTAGTAAGATTTTCATTTGTGCTCATTCTCTAACCATGTACTCAACTTATGATCATGACCTCGGGGATCCTCAGACCTGTTGGCTTTCTGCCAGTTCAAGTCTCGGGATTGAACCAGGATTCCTGGAACTGTGAGGCAGCGGCCCAGTCCTCTGTGGAATGTTACTGTAGTGGTTGTTTGTGTTGGGATCTTTGTGGCTGTCTGTGTGAGGTGTTTCAAATGCAAAGTGAATAATACTTTACCTTTTTTGATAAACGTTTTTTAATTCTTAATTTACTATATGGTCCATTATTCTAGAAGCCATCACTCTATGGAAATTGAATATTCAATCATTCATTCGTTCATTCATTTTTTAAGCCGCTTAGTGCTAATTAGGGTCGTGGGGAGGCTGGTGCCCATCTCAGCCAACTCTGGGCGAGGGCGGGGTACACCTGGAACATCTTGCCAGCCTATCACGGAGCCAACACATTAAACCATTCACACTCACACCTAGGGGCGATTTGGAACAGCCAATTGAAACCCATGCAAGCACAGGGAGAACATCTCAGGGAGCAAGCACAGGGAGCAAACTCTATACAGCAACGCCCCGAGCCCGGGAATCGAACCCAGGCCTTCTTGCTATGAGGAGGACATGCTAACCACTGTGCCGCCCGGAATCTGAACAATGCTTAAATTTTTTGGGATTGAAGAATCTTGTTTAATCTCCTAACCACAGCTTAATGTCATGTGCAACACAGAAAACTCAGCTTGTGGGATAAGAAAGGATTAAAAGCCATTCAGTAATCTTCCCTGCTGGGTCATAAAGCAGAAACAAGATAGCATGGCAAGTACTGCTAGAAAAAGCAAGGTTCAATTCAATTCAGTTTTATTTGTATAGTGCTTTTTACAGTTGACTTTATCGCAAAGCAGCTTTACATATTAAAACTAATTTAAAAAGGAATTTAAACATTGAAACATTTCTCCTACAATCACTACATATCCCTAATGAACAAGCTCGCGGCGAACATGTTAGAGAAACTTCACTACAGTCACACATGAAGTCTGTTGGTTATACCACAACTGTAAGTCCTAAATCATTCTAGCAAAAGAGTTTATATCACCAGCAGTGAAAAGTCATCTTGACAGTATTTGAGTGCACATCTTGGTCCATTTACACATTTCTTAACTTTATTAAGCTGGTGTCTCTAATCTGGCTTTGCTGAAATATATAACTGTGTATCATCAGCGTAACAATGAAAGGTAATACCATATTCACTCATAATATTACCCAAAGGGAGTATTTAAAGAGAAAAAAGCAGCGGGCCTAGGACAGAACCTTGTGGAACACTGAACTTAACATTAGAACGTACAGAGAAATCACCATTTACATCCACAAACTGATAATGGTGAGCTCCACTGCAGTATAATCAAATGAGGAACAGTAGCCTGCAGAGGACAGTTTACTTACTGTGCTGCAAGAAACCTCCATCCTCCACTTAGTATTTCACAGAACTTTGTTCTGGACTCATGATCTGTGTGTTATTTTTATATGTATTTAATGCATAAATTTGGATATCCCACAGCTCAGCTATGAATTGACTTGACTTGAATGATACGGTGGGGAAAATAATTATTTGATCCCATACCTTTATTTGTTCTCTTAGGAACTATGACATATGTTTTATCTAGTCTTTCAAAGTTATGGCAGATGAGTCTGTATTTTGTAATCAGTATTACAACTGATTTTTTGTAATATTTTGCTTATTTTTTACCTTCCTTCTTATTTTTACTGTTTAATTTATTGTAATCATGTAACAATTGATTGTCTGAAATAAAGATTAAAGTTTAAAGATTATCAGCAAGAGACAGAATATCAACAAAAAAACACTTTACTCAATAAAATGCTAATTATTCTATAACTTTTATATAATGTTTTTTCTGTATGTGTGTGTGTATATAT
>JBCNYH010000003.1:7564349-7590862 GCA_039654325.1 Tandanus tandanus
TGTTTTAGCATGCGCCTTATAATACGGTGCGCCTTATGTATGGGTTAAGTACAGAAATAGACCCCGTAATTGAGACTGCGCCTTATAATCCGGTGCGCCTTATGGTGCGGAAAATACGGTAAGTTGTTTTCGTAGTGCAGTTGATATGATATAAACCAATGATCAGGTCCAGTAAAGAGAGCAAAATCCCTACCATACTGTGTCTGTCTGCATTCCTAGAGGAGAATGGTGTAAAAGTGCTGCAGCTTGTTCTAACTGAGCCCATGTGTCTGAGCAGTATTGAGAGCACCAGACTCGCCATCCATTTCTGCTCCTCCTTAGACATCCTCAAGACCACCAAGAAAGTCTATGGAGAAGCAAAGAATAAAGTGAGTTGTGGTGTTTATGGTTTGTTTTAATACTTATCAATTTAAGCATTCAAACAGTGGCTGAGCTACAGTTGTATAAATTTTGTAAAATGTTTAGCTACATTTAACTGAAAACAAGTTTTTCCACTTTTTTTGGACAACATTTCAGAAGTTTATTGGAAAAACTACCACATCTGTGGTAAAAACAACTGTTCAAATAATTCTGGATGAAGGAGGTTCACAGGTGAGAAAATTTTACTAAAATAGAAGCACTCTGAAATAATTTCTTTAAATAATAATTTGGCAGAGAATGGCTAATATACAAAGATTGAGATTATTCCACAAGGTAAAACGTATGGCAGTTTATGCAGTCCCAAAGATTGTGTAGGTCTGACAGTCTTTGATTTTCTTCATTATATTATACAATATATATGTTTACATAGGTAAAGTTTAAATTATGGAATGCTTTCAGGATTTATACAAGTCACTGTCATGCATTTAGAAATTAAATGCTTGGTATGCATGTGGAATCAGAATTTTTTTATAAATGCTTAAAATTAAAAGATTAAAAATTGAATGTTATTTTTATTTATACCTCTGTAAGTATGAGTACTGAGATCAGGTATACTTATACATCTTGTGAAAGGGGAGTGTCGCGTACCAACATTAGGTCACTGTTACCTTGACCTTTGACCCCACTTTAAAGAACAAGCTTGTCTGGACCATATTTCTTATATGCCTAGTGTCACATATACCAAACTAGGCATTCTGTTTGTCTTGGAAAGGGGGGTGATGCATACCAGCATTGGGTACTGTGACCTTGACCATGACTTGATGAAATGTCATGAAATGATCAACTGAATAATCAAATGAGAGTTTCACTGGGTTTAATGTCACACAACAAATTGACAAGAGTGAGCACAATATCCTCTGCTTAATAAGCTTTTTTTCTGTGAAATTGGATCATAGTACTGATTTTACTTTGGATTTTCTTTCGTAAGACAGGAGTGGTAGACGTTTTATAAAATTTGACAATACAGTGATGATATAAATTCAGGGAACTTAAAAGGAAGTCCCCAGTACCCATACTTCTTGGCTTGTAAATTATCTTGTTTGACATCATTGCTACTGTGTAAAATGGGATATTAAACCTATATGTACAAAATATACTAACTGGATCAATGAAGCAAAGGGTGAGAAGTGTTAAAACAGATTCCATCGTATCTGTTAGCTGCATGATATTCACTCATGTAGATGTGATAAGGCACATAGGGACATCTTAAGGGCTGACTATCTCAAGTGCTTCGGATGGACGGACATTCAGGCGGATGGCGCCATAACATACTCCCCACCCCTGTCAACAGGGAATAAAAAGCTGGCTTGGGTATAGCGGCGAGCCTCTGCTGTGCACAGGTGTCACCCGTGCCCGGGATCTGAGTGGCTATATTTGACCTGTGAACCCAGAACTCTGCATTCATTCCTTTCTTGTTGCCCAGCATCTCCTCTCCCAGCTTCAAATCTTGGTTGTGATTCACTCTCCCAGTTGTCCTCTTTGTTCCAACAGTGGATGTACAACAAACTTTCACTTTCTTTTGAGCATGTTTACAATATCTACTTAATGACTAGATAAGTCCATCTCATTAATTCTGACACTCGAGGCATGAAACAAAGTAAATAGGAATTGAAATAGTTAAAAACTTACTTTAGGTTCAGTGTGGGAACACACTGTTGGCATTAATTATCCACAAATAAGACCACATTTTGCATTATAATAGAGTTAAGGTAGATTCTAAATCAGCCTTTTTTTATTAACAGCTGGATTTATGTCTTGTAAGCAGGTTCTTTTTCCTGAGAGTCAGGGCTCCTCTCAACGCATCGCAAAAAAATTACCTTCTTCAGTGAGGAGTGATGCCCACTGTCAGTCACTGACATCCCATGACAAAGATGCCCAATGCATCAGCCAGCAGGCAATAGACGATTGGTCTCTCATCCCATTAATGTTATTAAAATTATTATTAATATGTAATTTTATTTATGTATATCTTTTTTCCCCAGATGGAAACCCCATTGAGGAGTAAGGTGTCAGAGTCGTGTATGTATGTCTCTGGCAGTGCAGGACGCAAACTTGGCAGAAGCCCATTCAGTTGTGTGTCAGCATGTAAGCCAATCTGTACTTTTATGTGCTTTTTTAGTTAATGATTTACATAATGTTTTATGGTATCACCCACCAGAGAAGCTGGAGCAACACATAGAGATCACTTTGAGCCGTCTCGCGTCGGTCGTCATCCATAGTCACACTTTTTTCTATCCGCAACTCCTCTTAAATTGTTCATGGGAATTTACCCACATTTGGCCTGTAGTTCCTATTCAAGCTGCAGATGTGAACTGTATATTTTGTGTTTTAATAAAATTAATATTTTTTTCTCAAAATATTCAAACAAAATATACAAGTACACAGTGTGCGGTGTGTGATAATTACCATTTGGTGGAGCTAAGTACTTTGAAGAGGCTTGTGAGGGAGCAGAGAGAGAAAGAGGTTGAGCCAATGCTCATGCTACCTACTGTGTATATTTTGTTCAAATAATATTTATAATAATGTTTTTAAGAGCTCTATGTAGTTGCAGTTAGGAAAAAAAAATGAATTCATGTATTTGAATGCATCCTTTTCTTCACAATGCAACAGACACGTTACTATGTTACTAGGTAGCAAATTAGCATCAGTGAGCTATGAAGTTAGCATGCTATAAAGCTCGTGCCGTTTCTGATTCATCCTTAACATAAAAAGCAACAATTCAAGTATTTGAAGGTAAGAATCTATTTTTAGTTTTAAGAACAAGACTTTCTCCAAACACGACTTTATTGGCCCCAGTGCAGCTAACTGGGTTATCAAAGGCCAGCCATGTCTCTCACTGTCTGTGCTGAGAGGCATTTAAAAGAACTATTGCTGATTTTCGTCAAGAGTAGGCTGCATTGCTGTCAGTGTGTTGCTGCCCTGTGATTACCTGGCGAGCTGTCCAGGGTGTACTCTACCCTCACCCACCTAGGATTAAGCGGTTCAGGAAAAAAAAACCTGTGGTCATGAGCTGTCTTGATTTCATTTTCTCAATATTTATGCTGTTGTCGTCGATCTTAATCTCTACTGATTACAGCAGCATGAAAAGAAAAAAATAAAATAAGGATTACAGCTCAGGGTTGCAGTGCCTCAGTAATCTGATGTGAAGCGCATCATGTCTATATTATATGATATCTATGAGGAGCAACATTGGCGTGTGCCAACTGTGCAATAAAATTGTGCCAATTAACCCTTTGCAAGGATGCAATATCAAGAACCTTCTGTGAACCAACTCCAAGTGAACTTTTGTCAGTTACCCACTCTGCTCATCTCTCCAAAACTCGTTATTGTACTGTGAATGTGGTAACATTACAGTTAACTTCATCAGTTGGTGCATATTCAGATTGGTAATGGTGTTTTAAGTGTGTTATTAGGTTTGCTCTTCTGAAAGTTTTTGTGGTGGGCCTCTGGCCTTACATGTTACAAATTGTGCATGTCATGTTTTTACTCAGGGTAAAAAACTTCTACACTTACTAGCTGTGAGTGCACACGACTGTGTCCTTACCGCTGAGCTCTCAGCGGCCGTGAACTTCATGTTTTTTCCCCCCAGTGTCACTTGAAAGAAGCAGTGCAGGCAACGCAAGTCTTTCCAGGAAGACTCATTACTGGTTTTCTCTTATGCTCCCCATCATAGATTCATAGTTGCAGCAAACAGTGATGAAAGTATATAATGTCAATTAAATTATTGACTTTTTTTGCTTTTTGTCCTGTGGTGTTTTACCATAGCTGCCCCAGGGAAGGCAAATGTGAGATCTGCTCTAGATATGGTAGCCTCCTCAGAGAAGAGGAAAGAACATGAAATAAAAGAGCTCTTATCTACCAAATTATCACATGGTCTGGTTAGTGAGGAAAAGGAAAGCACAGAAAAACAGGTCTGTAGTAGATAGAAGTGTACAGTGCCCTAAGAGTTCTTTAGTAGTTATTTATTGTGTTTCTCTTGGTAAATAGTTGGTTACAGCTCTACAGAGCTCGGATATACAGCAGAAACAAGAAACTCAACAGATTATGAAAAAATACAACCGGGTAAGTTACACTACAGTTTGAAACATAAATAATTGGACATTAAGAAAAGCGCTTAACCACAGCATACTGCTGTTCAGTTCAAGTTTTATTTGTATATAGCACTTTTACCATTGTGCTTTTACATGGTCACAAAGCAGCAATTTATTGTTTACAATTTTATTTATTCTCTTTGTGCTCTGGTTCATTTCCACAGTCAAAAAATGACTGTTTCAATGACCTTGAAAGTTTGTCATAATTTTAAAAAAGATATATTTCTGCATAAATATGTTTTAAAACATAATTGGATTTTCACACAAGTCCTAAGAGTAGTTAAAGAGAACCCAGTTAAACAAATAAGGCAAAAATATAACCCTTGGTCATTTATTTATTGAGTAAAATGAAAAATTATTACATATTTTTGAGTGGCAAAAGTATGTGAACCTTTGCTTTCAAACCCATTGTGCAGTAATAACTGTAAGTGAATGTCTATGGTGATTGTTGATCAGTCCTGTACATCAACTTGGAGGGATTGGAGTCCATTCTTTTGTTCAGAACAGCTTTAACTTTAGGATGTCGGTCGGTTTTTCTCACATGAACTACTCACACATTTCGATTGGATTAATGTCAGGACTTTGACTTGGTCATTTCAAAACATTACATTTATGGTTCTTTAACCAGTCATTTTTAGAGGGACTTTTGTCTTTAGGGTGGTTGTCCTGTGGCATCACCCACTTTCTCTTAAGATTCACTTCACAGACAGATGTCCTGACATTTTTCCTTAGAATTCGCTGGTATAAATCAGAATTCATTGTTCCATTAATGATGACAAACTGTCCTGGCCCAGATGCAGCAAAACAGGCCCAAACCATGATACTACAATCACCATGTCTTACAGATGGATCATACGGTTATTATTCTAAAATACAGTGTTTTCCTTTTACAGACATAAACTTTTACAATTAAAACAAAAAAACTTTTATTTTGGGCTCAATCATCCACAACATTTTTCCAATACACTTCTGGCTTGTCCATGTGGACTTTAACAAACTGTAGAAGGGCAGCAATGTTCTTTTTGGAGAGCAGTGGCTTTTTTTTCATGCACACCACATTGGTTCAGTCATCTTTTGATGGTGGACTCAAGAATATTAGCATTATCCAATGTAGGAGAGGCCTTTATTTGATTAAAAGTTACCCAGGATTCCTTTTAGACCTCCTGGAATATTATACACTTTGCTCTTGGACTGAACTTTGTTACTCCTGGAGAGGGAAACTAGGGTCTTGAATTTCCTCCATCTATCTGATGGTGAATTGGTGGAATCCAAACTCTTTTGTAACCTTTTCCACCCTGACAAGCATCAAAAACTGTGATAGTTCCCTGTCTTTAAATTGGTTGAGAACAACCAACTCTAATTTCACCTTCAAATGTAACTGCTACTTCTAGAGGTTTATTAAACTGGGTTTTTATTATTTATTTTCAGGACTTGTATGACAATCTTGTTGTTTAAGGTCATATTAATGCAGAAATATAAAACAATTATAAACTTTCAGACACTACTGTATTTATTTAATGAAATTATAACAATTTAACTACATAAAAATCTCAAGACTTAGTACATATTGTAAATTGACCAGGCAGTGCAGACAGACAATGCCCTTAGTGCCCAAAAATCTTTAGCTGTCTCTGGCATTGATGTATGAACATAAATCTCACAAGCGTGAGTGAGTGCATGTGTTATACTGACAATACCCGTGTATGACGTAGTTCCTTAGCAGCTAGCCTTTTAGAATAAATGATGCTGGCTATGATAATCAACAAATAGCACTTATTAAACTCACTTCATGTCTTTTACAGTTATTTAACCTTCCCATGCGCAGTCTTTCCAGTTATTACATGTAAGAAAAGGAACGCAAAAGAAAATAAATAAAAGGAAACCAAAAGTGCCAAGTTATATACTGTATATATGGCAGTGGTAGCTCAGTGGTTAAAACTCTGAGTTACTGATTAAGCCACTGTTGGGCCTTTGAGCAAGATCCTTAACTGTTCCGTGGAAAAATGAGATAAAAATGTAAGTCCCTCTGGATGAGGGTATCTGCCAAATGCTAAATTTAAATGTAAATGTACTAACAGTCACTGTCACTGATAGAACTTCGGAAGTTGTGCTGTGAGGCCAATATAAAATGATTTTTTTTATCAGAAATATTTAAAATCAGTTAATAATACAAACAGATAGAGGTCAGCGATTATAGAAATACCTGGAATAGAGGATTTTTTATCTATACAAGTTATATTATAACTAAAGTTATGTTGCTCGTTGTGGTAGCGTTTTGGAAAGAGCTGCAGGAATTTCTAGCGAGTACTGTTCGTATTATACATTCAACAACAATATGACTAAATTAATTAGAAAAAAATGTCGAATTTTTTTTACCTAATTCCAAAAGCTATCTTAAGTGCAAAAACCGCACTGCACATCACCAAATGAATACAATACCCAAGGTGAAGTATGGGGTGGCAGCATCATATTTTGGGGCTGTTTTTCTTCAGCAGGAGCTGGGGTTTAGTCAATTTGGAGGTAATAATGAAGGGTTCCTAAAAAGCTGAAGATGAAGAGGAATATCACCATTCAGTATGACAGTGACTCAAAACGTACCTGCAAATCAACAAAAAGTTTAATATTTAGAAAAAGAATAAAGTTTTGGAGTGGCCCAGCCAGAGCTCCAACTGGAGATCCTGGGGGGTGTCCTGAATAGCTCTGTGCAGAGAAGATACCTTAACAATCTAACAGTTTGGAGAGGTAATGCAAGGAAAAGGGCCATGTCAAGATGCGCCATGCTGATAAACTCCCAAAAAGACTGAATGTTGTCATAATATCAAAAAGGATTTGCATATTTTTTTTTTTTTTTTTACATCTCTAAAGATTTGCTTGTTTTTCAATTGTACATGTTATGGGTCATATTACAGATGGGGGAAAAATTAGGTTTAATTTTTTAAATCAAAACTTGTCATTAAAACAGAGGTGTGTAGAGTTTTTATATTCACTTTGTGCTTTATTTTTTTCCCCCTCCCAATTGCAGTGAATGAATCAAATGCTATGATCATAAGACCAGTCAAGCCCTGACCAGTCATTTTATTCGGTCTGAATCAAGAGATTGGATTATGGAGTATATGACTTTGCTAATGGAACCACAAATTGGGACACCTTGTCTAAATTTTCAAGTTAAATAAAACAAGATCTAAATCATGCCATTAGATAGTCAAAACCATTCCTCAAAATGATACACAGTTTTTATGTCCTAACTTTGTGTACATTAAAGTTGGCAGGCTTTAGTCTGCTCAAAAGTTTTTGAGTTTCATGGTGTCCAACTGCACTTATGTGCTTTTGGAAAGCACATCATTTTGGGACTTATGAATGTGAAACAGGTTGAAATTTGTTCAGTCTGCTAGAAGTATTCTGTAGCTTGTGCAAAATCCTAAATCCCATGTCCAAAGTGGTAGGTTTAGAGGGTGTTTTTGCACGGACACCGAAACTCACAAAAACTAGTGTTCCATTAGCGAAGATTAGACTCATAACCTATTTGCTTGTTCACCTACCTGCATGCACACTGCCTGTGCACTGATTGGCCCTCATTCATTAAACACATGTAGGAAGAAAAAAACTGGGCATACACCAACAGTGCTGAGAGGTGCCTGAGGATTTTGAGCTGCAGAATAGATTTCATGTTAGAATAGATTTCCCAATAAGCCTGTATTTAGGCTCAGTGGTTAAGGCTCTGGATTACTGATCTGAAGGTCTGGTGTTTCAGCCCCAGTACTCCCAAGGAGCCACTGTTGGGCCCTTGAGCAAGGCCCTTTACCCTCAATTGCTCAGTTGAATTTAAAATAAATACTAAATAGATGTAAGTCACTCTGGATAAGGCTGTCTGTCAAATGTCATGAAAGTAAATCTAAATGTTGGACAGTTAAAGACAAAGCTGAGTAGCCTATTTACTGTAAATGTCAAACTTGTCTTTGTAAGCAAAAATGATTGCTTAATAAATTAGAGGGACTGTTATATGAAAATATCATGACTGTATTGTCATGTTTGGTGTTTAAACTGGCGATTTTAAAGCAAAAGTAGCTCTCTCCACAACCACCTTGCTTATAACGATCATAGGCAAAAAAATTCAGAAAAGTACTTGAGGCGACACAATAATAACCAAAGAAATGCTCATGTCAGATGGCTTTGAGAGTCACATTTTAACATGATCATGGTCCAGATATTTTGACAAATTTCCATCTATTCAGAACACCCTATGGACTGAAAAAGAAGTATTGAGGTAATTGCCATACCCATTGATACCTGGCCATGGAACAGTTGAGCAGCCAACTTTTCAATTACTTTTGTTCCCTCAAAAAGGGCAGTGCAATAATTATTACCCTATCTATTTAGATTGCATGTAAATACCATCGAATGAAGAAATTGAAGATATAGGTCTGCACTGTGAGATTATCAGTATGTAATGTGGGAGACAACAAAAAAAAAACACTAACTTTGTCAGTGTCAACTTTGTCAGTACAGTACTGTGCTGATGTTTCTCTCTGTATGAATCGTTTCTCATCTCTTTAATTAAAATTACTTACTGTTCTTGTAGTACATTCCTGTACAGAAAGTAGTGGAAATGGTGCAAGCTGAAGAAGAGTTCAAGGAGGAGTCTTTAGGTATAATTATGTTGAGTCTTAAGTTTTTATGATGTCTGTATACACATATATTAATATAATTTTTTCTTTGTTTTATAGAAGATAACAGTATAGTACTAGACTCTCAGCCAGCTGTGCAGAAAGAAACTTCTGTGTAGGTGTTTTTGCAAAATACTTAGTCACCAAATAAATTGTGTGTGTGTGTGTATATATATATATATATATATATATATATATAATATTCAGGATTGTAAGGCATTACCTGTGTTTCATTGATATTTCAGTACTATGAAGGTGCCTCGAGTGTATGTAAATATTCAATTTCTGTGTTACTCCATTGTCAGATTACCAAGTAACAGCTCCCTTAACAAAAAGAGAATTTCTGTCTCTGGGTCCTTATTTCCATGTCAACAAGAATCTTCACATCAGTCCAAATCAGGTAATTTGAGCTTAGCTCAAATTCTTATGAGTTCAGTCCCCTTGTAGCAGTAACAGAACACTCATTGGGAGCTTACAGTGTCTGACACCATTTAGTGCATTGTTCCTTGTTCTGAATCTGTCGCTTCTTCAGAACCCCCACAGCAGCCATTTTCAGCACAGAGCAGCTCTGGAGGACTGAGCCACAGACAGCTTCATGCCCAGCTCACTCACAGACTGGAGCAGGTGCTGAGAGAGCGTGAACAGCAGGAGCAAATCCCTCCAGAGTTTAAGGCAGCTAGAAAAGAGGTTGTACAAAAGCCACAGAGACCAACCCAAACAAAACAGAATAAATGCGCTAAGGGTAATGTGGCTGACACTAGTAAAAATACGGTGAGGACCTGGCAGTATTTTGTGGTATTAAAAGCATTTTCAGAACAAAAATAGTCCTTTTTATGGAGAATATTAAAAACATCATCAAAAACATAAAAAAAATAAAAATAAAAAAATCAGTTTAGTGCGATTATGTACAAGGAATTAGTTGTGCTGAAGTTACTGCTTTTTTTGCCCCTCCGCCATCAGGCTGTTGGGGTATTGTCGTTGCCTGCGTCCGTGTTCCCATTCCTGTCGATGTTTCCATTTTAGCTGGGTTATTTCTCATGATCAGCGGGGCAGATAATTCTGAAGTTTTGCTTTCAGGTTGTGTGCGTAGGCTTGTCAGTTTCTCTGTTTGTCCTTTGACCTTGTCAAAATGATCTTGACTCCATGCATTTTATCCGAATTATTTCTCCAGAACCGCTGGGTGGCTGAGGGGTTTCGCCATCACTGATGACTATTTTTATTTTAAAGAGAAAACAGCACTTGGTAAAAGTTAATTTCATTCAGTTTCTAGAATATTTTTTTTTCTGTGTACAAAATATTAGGCTGATAGCATCTGTCTTAACGATTTAATGTTAGAAAATTTAGTATCATTTTAAAGCTTAGGATATCAGTGACTAAATGATACCAATAACTCAAAATTAAACATTTCCAACTTAATACCCACTTTGCTTTGATGGGCCACGTATATGCACCAGGATTTATGTATTTAACACAAACATCCGAAGGTATGTTAAAGCCATAATCCTCCATGTTAACTGGGGTCTTAATGATGTCATCATTCTGAGATTCAGTTTTCAAATAACTGCCTATAAATTCAGTAAAATAGTAGTTAACTGTCTTAAGATTTTGCAGACAAACAGATTTTATTATGGAGTTTTTATTTAGATTACCTTTCAACAACTGCTGTCTTCTCCTTTACATATGTTCCTATATACACTTACAGATAAGGACAAAATTATTAGCCCCCAAAGAAATTTAAGTAATTTAATGTAATTTTCAAGATTTTCCCAAGTGCTTTTTTATCAGAGCAAGGCTTTTTCAGCACAGCATTTCTAAACATCCTAGTTTTACATAGTTTTACTCCTAGCAAAATTATTTCACAAAAACCAAAAAGTACCAGGGTCAAAATGATTAGCCCCCCTGATGCGTGTATCCATTTTGTTGTCGTTTTCAACAATTCCCAGACATGTCTCCTGATGAAGCCCAGCCCATTCTTCATTGTCTTTCATTTTCAATGGGATTCAAGTCAAGGCTTTGTGCAGACCAGTCAATAACATTCACTTTGGTCTTCTGGAGGCAGTTCTTCACCAGGAGCGAAGCATGTTTTGAGTCACATTCGTGTTGAAAGACAAAGTGACGACCTAGTCCCAGTTTTGCTGCTGACTGCTTGATGTTTCTTTTAGAATGAATTATTCACACTTTCTTCATGATTCTTTCCACCTTGACAAGACTCCCAGTTCCAGACGCACTGAAGCATCACCACAAGATAATACTTCCACCGTTCTTTCACTGTGGTGACAGTGTAAAGCAACGTCTTTATGGCCAAAGAGCTATAGTGTCTTATTTGACCAATGGACATAATCATAATCTTTATCCAGGTAGTCCTGGGCATACTTCAGTCTGGCTTTTCTGCAGAAGTAAAGTTTTTCTTGGTCTACAACTTTGCAGTCCAGTCCTGTGCAGGAATGCAATTTTCCTGAATGATTTTAATTTCTGATTTTTTCGTAAGCGTGACCTGCTGATGCCGATTTTTGCTGATTCCGATTTTCTTTTGAACATTTATACTTAACAGTGTACTAACAAATACCATATTTTTTATGACAAATAAAATAAACAATAAAATAAATGATTTCACTTTCTTAGTAAGGCCATTCTTTTTTATTCCTTGTTTGGCAGATTTCTATTACGTAAACCCAAGACAGGAGACTGGAAATAATTGATTAATTAATTGATTAATTGATTGGTTGTATGATTGACTAAATAATAATTAATTTTAAGAACAGGTATTTTATTTTTTTTCTTTAACAACGCAACAGAACAAGAATACAAGCAAGGGTAAAATAAAAATATTTTTTTCTTGTATTCTTAAAAATGCCTGAACTAGTGGTTTGATTTAAAGATGTGAAAATTTTAATATAGTAGTCTGTACTGAGCTGATGATGTACATATAGTACTTTTCATACTCTGTATATTCTGTTGAAACTTCTGCTTTATACAGACCAGTAACGCATGACAAGACACAGAGCATGCAACAGAATGAAAAGGAGCTTAGTTTGTCTGCTTGAATTTGAGGTTTAATACAACATTAATAACTCTACTGACTTTCATTTTGTTTTTTCTTCTTTAGAAAACAAAGAAAGCAGCTGAGAGCATGGTGAAGCAGATAAATAGTCATTATAATCAACTTGCCTTTAGTACCGCGGCACAAGAGAATATCTCCCAGTTTAACATTGCACCAAATAGCAGGTAATATAAATACTGTGTGTATTTGTGTGTATATATTTAAGCATGTAAATCAGCCGTTGATACTGTGCTGGAACATCGAACATTAATGTACAAGCGATAATCGAGCAATATAACACAAAAATCTTAAAGAAAATGTGAAAACAAACCAACACCTTCGATGGCCTTCTCTCGCCCAACATCTTGCGATTTGTGTTGAATCGGGTCACGTGATATGAGGGATCCTTCATTGTATTGACCGAAGAATTTTTTTCCTTTATATTTGGTTAATTTGATGTACTTTTATTTCTCCAAATTCAAATACTGGAGCGCCAACATCATCTGCCAAACTCATTTAGAAATAAATACGTTATTAAAGACATCACGCCGCCACGCCCCTCTTCGTGCATGCCGAGATCTCGTTTAAACCGAAATGGCGTCGTAAAAAATACAAGGTGATTGCCGGTTTTAAGCAGAAAATAAGTGTAAAAATGCCATAAAATCAGACCGAATTGCACAAAAATCTATGGGAATCATTACCGGAAATTATATGTAAGTAGGATTTCATAACCGATAATACGAGCTGTCATGGGTCCAGTCGAGCAATTACTTGACAGTTTTATCGATCGTTACAGGCCTTATATATACAGGGCTTTCAAATTAAGCCAGCAGCCGGCGGGATTTCTGTCTTCTAGAGTCCTGTGCGCCTTCTACTTAAAATAAATAAATAAATAAAAATTTAGCATATTTCCTACACCCAACATGTCTCCCCCCATCTTGCACAGATATTATATTAGCAGAGCTCCATTGAGCGAATCGCTCCAGCGAGAGCTAAAGGTTCCGGCACGATGAAGCCAGAAGGGCAACATCATCCGCAAAAAGCAGAGACGAGATTCTATGGCCCCCAATTCAGAACCCCTCAATACCTTGGCTGTGCCTAGAAATTCTATCCATAAATATTGTGAACAGAACTGGTGACAAAGGACTGCCTTGGAGTCCAACCCCCACTGGAAACGAATTCGACATGTTGTTACTAATGCGGACGAAGCTCTGGCTCTGGCAATACAGAGACCGAACGGCCCGTAGCAACGGGTCCGGTATTCCATATTCCCGGAGCACACCCCACAATATAGCCTGAGGGACACGGTCAAAAGCCTACTCCATGTCCACAAAGCACATGTAGACATATGTAGACATGTAGAACTCCCATGCCCCCTCCAGGATCCTGAAGAGTGTGTAGTGTGCTGTGGCCGGGACGAAAACCACATTGTTCCTCTTGAATCCGAGGTTCAGCCATCGGTTGGATCCTCCTCTCCAGTGCTCCTGAATAGACTTTCCTGGGTAGGCTGAGGAGTGTGATTTCACGATAGTTGGAACACACTCTCCGGTCCACTTTTTTAAAAAGGGGAACTACCACCCCGGTTTGCCAATCCAGAGGCACGGCCCCCGATGACCACGCGATGTTGCAGCGACGTGTCAACCAAGACAGTCCTATAACATCCAGAGCCTCTAGGTATTCAGGGCGGATCTCGTCCACCCCCGGAGCCCAGCCACCGAAGGAGCTTTTTAACTAATTCGGCAACCTCTGCCCCAGTGATGGGCAGACCCCCCCCACCTTTTTTTTTTTAATATATATATATATGTGTGTGTGTATATACACTTAGAAATTACACTGATCAGTTTATCAGTACTATGCACATCTCCTTTAATTCAGTTCAATTCCTTTTTATTTGTATAGCGTTTTTTACTATTAACATTGTTGCAAAGCAGCTTTACATAGTAAAACTAATTTAAATGGGAATTTAAACCTTGAAACATTTTTCTACAAGCCCTACACATCCCTTTACATCATGATTTCCAATTAAATGTTGAATTGAGACATGCAGTGATGAAGACCATCTGTGTTTTTTCTATGACTATAGCCTACAAAGTTTAATCCATATATAGATTAAACATAAAACAGATTTTGGGGCAGTGGTAGCTTGGTAGTAGGGTGCTGGATTACTGATCTCAAGGTCGGGGGTTCAAGCCCCACTGTCACCAGGTTGTTACTGCTGTGCCTCCAGTGCAGCTAAATGGGTTATCAAAGGCTGGCCATGTCTGTCACTGTCTGTGGTGAGAGGCAGGTAAATTAACCATTGCTGACTTTCGTCAAAAGTAGGCTGTATTGCCGTCAGTGTGTTTCTGCCCTGCGATGGCCAGGCGAGCTGTCCAGGGTGTACTCTCCCCTCACCCAGAGTCCACTGAGATGGGCGCCAGCCTCCCCGTGACAGTAATTGGGATTAAGCGGTTCAGAAAATGATGATGAACAGATTTTTATTCACAGCATTGAGAAAATTGCTATCCCAGTTTACCTTTATTTGTTTTTCATTACATTATGAGCACTAAGAGATAGGAGTGAATTTTTCTACTCTCAGTGGTGTATGGTATACACAGGGTGAGAGGTAGAGCTTTTTAATCAATAAGGTGCATGATGCTAAAATGTCATATGATGTTCGAGACCTCCTCTAAACACGAGTATTGCACTTGAACACGAGTATTGCACTTGAACACGAGTATTGCACTTGAACACGAGTATTGCACTTAAACACGAGTATTGCACTTAAACACGAGTATTGCACTTAAAGAGTAATATTGCACTGTAGGTGGACCTGCACCTCAGGAAGATGGTCTGAATGATTGTTATTCAGGCAGTGTATGTGACGGTGGTGGTGGTGGTGGTGGTGGTGGACCTTTAACAGCTTGTGGGTAAAAGCTGTTCCTGAGTCTGTTAGTTTTTGTTTTTAGTGTCCTGTACCTTTTTCCGGAGGGGTAGGGGAGAGGGGACAAAAGGGGGTGTCCAGGGTGTGTGGGGTCCCTGGTAATTCTGCTGGCTCTCCTCCGAAGTCTGCCAGTGTAAATGTCACTGAGGGGGGTAGTGTAGTTCCAATTACCCGCTCTTCCGTCCTCAACACCTGCTGCAGGGCCTTACTGTCCTAGTACAGCTGTTGAACCACACTGTACAGCAGTATGTCAGGAGGCTCTCGATGGCGAAGCCGTAAAAGTTTGTTAGTAGGGGTTGGGGTAGGTGGGCTTGTCGGAGCTTTCTGATGAAGTCCTTCGTTGTGCCTTCCCCACCTGGTGGGAGATATTTGTGGTACAGGTGACGTCAGCAGAGATGTGGACTCAAAGAACCTTGAAGCACTCCACCCTCTCTTCCTCCTCTCCAATATAGAGGGCAGAGTGCTCAGTTTGTTTAGATCTCCTGAAATTCATCATCATCTCCTTTGTGTTAAGGTCCAGGTTATTGTTGTCACACAATCGCCGCAGATGCCGGACCTCCTTCCTGTAGGCTGATTCATCGGTATCTGTTGTCAGACCTATGACGGTGGTGTCGTCGGCGAATTTGACGATGGTGTTGCTGGTGTGAATTGGGAAACAGTTGTGTGTGAAGAGGGAGATGAGGAGGGGGCTGAGGACACACCCCTGTGGTGTTCAGGATGAGAGTGGAGGAGATGTGGTCTCCTATCCTGACGTTCTGAGGTCTGTTGCTAAGAAAGTCCAGTATCTAGGTGCACAGTGATCTCCCTAGGCCCAGGTTGCCCAACTTCTGAACCAGTTTCTGTGGTAGAACTGTATTGAAAGCGGAGCTGAAGTCTACGAACAGCATCCTCACATAGGAGTTACTGCTGTCCAAGTGTGTGAGGGCTGTATTGATGGCTTGCTCTGTATGCAAACTGAAGTGGGCCAAGATCAGTAGGGATGGCAGCCTTAATGTGAGACAAGACAAGTTTCTCGAAACATTTGGTGATGATGGGGGTTAGGGCAACTGAGTAATAGTCATTCAGGCAACTCACTGTGCTCTTCTTCGGCACTGGAATGATGGTAGCTGTCTTGAGGCAGGTGGGAACCATACACTGAGGTAGCGAGAGGTTAAAGATGGTTGTAAAAAACCCTGCTAGTTGATCTGCGCATGTTTTAAGTACCCTTCCTGTTACTCCATTTGAACCAGTAGCTTTCCTTGCATTGATTCTGCGGTGGGTGGCTCTGATCTGGTGCTGCTGCAGCTGGATGGGGTCATTGCCCCTCTCTGGAAGAGCAGGGCAGGTGCATGCCTCTCTGTTGTGTTGGTCAAAGTGAGCAAAGAACTGGTTCAGGGTGTCCGGTAGGGTGCTGTCCGAGGAGTCCGCTGATGTGTGCATGTCCTTGTAGCACGGTGAATTGCAAAAATATTCATACCCCTTGAACTTTTCCACATTTTTTTATGTTACAACCACAGAGGTAAAGGTATTTTATTGGGATTTTATGTGAAAACCAACACAAAGTGGTGCATAATTGTGAGGTGGAGGGAAAATGTTACACGGTTTCCACACCGTTTTATAAATAAAAATCTGTAAAGTGTGGTGTGCATTTGTATTCATGCCCTTTTACTTTGATACCCCTAAATAAAATTACCTTACCAGTTACCAATTACCTTCAGAAGTCACCTAATTAGTAAATAGAGTCAACTTGTATGTAATCTAATCTCAGTATAAATACAGCTGTTCTGTGAAGGATTCAGAGGATTGTTAGAAAACATTATCGAACAAACATCATCATGAAGCCTAAGGAACACACCAGACAGGTCAGGAATATAGTTGTGGAGAAGTTTATAGCACGTTATGTTATTAAAAAAAATATCCTAAGCTTTGAATTGCTTCGGAGCACTGTTCAATCAATCATCTGAAAAAATAGAGAGAATAGCCCAACTGCAAACCTAACAAGACATGGCCTTTATGAAAGAGTGGCAAGAAGAAATCGTTGAAATTGTTAAAAGAAAGCTATAAGTCCTGTTTGTAGTTTGCCACAAGCCATGTGGAAGAAGGTGCTCTGGTCAGATGAGACCAAAATTGCCTAAAAGCAAAACGCTATGTGTGATGGAAAACTAACACTGTATCACCCTGAACACATCATCCCCACCATGGGACCATCCTCACCATTGGTGGCAGCATTATGCTGTTGGGGTTTTTTTTTCAGCAGGTACAGGGAAGCTGGTCAGAGTTAATGGGAAGATGGAAGGAGCCAAATATAGGGCGAACTGGCAAGAAAACCTGTTTTAGTTTGTGAAAGACGAGACTGGGGTTGAGGATCACCTTTCAGCAGGACAATGTCCCTAAACGTACAACCAGAGCTATAATGGAATGGTTTAGATCACAGCATATTCATGTGTTAGAATGGTCCAGTCAGAAACCAGACCTAAATGCTTTTGAGGACCTGTAGCAAGACATATGAAGAGACACTCTTCATTCAATCTGACAGAGCTTGAGCTATTTTACAAGAAGAATGGCCAAAACATTTAGTGTCTTGATGTGCAAAGCTGGTAGAGCCATATGCCAAAATACTTGCAGCTGTAATTGCAGTCAGAGGTGGTTCTACAAAGTATTGACTCGGGGGCTGAATACAAATGTACACTACACTTTTCAGATTTTTATTTGTAAAAAATGTTGAAAACCATGAATTGTTTTTCTTCTACTTCACAATTATGTGCCATTTTGTATTAGTCTATTACACGGTATGAATTCTTTTGCAAGCCACTGTATTACCTGTTTAACATGCTTCTGCTTCTTTCCCCCAGTAGAAATGTTTTCAACAAAATCTGGTGTCCAAAATCAGTTGTAAGTTTTCTCAATACTGTACTAGTTTATATTGATTATTAAAGTATTCACCAAGGAAATTCTATTTTTTCAGATAATTTTAACATAATTATTCCTGCAATGAATGTGTTGTTTCAGGATAAGATCTCTGCTAATACACCTGGCCTTCTTAAATCATCTGCCAAAGGCCAAAGGTAAATATCTAAGAAGTATGAAATCAGAATAAGTACTGCTTTAAAATGAATGATGGGCTTGGATAGGAATTTTAAATATTTTGAAATACCTATAGTATTCGTAAGCTATTATTTGATTGTGTTTTTGCCAGGGATATTTATGAATTCAGTCTGGAAGTTCCAGAGCCCTGCGAGGTAAAGCTTGCTTTTTAGATACATATGTATTGGGGAATATATAATGTAGCATTGTTTTGTATTACTCATATAATCAGTGACTGCTGATAATTTGATCTGTTGCTTCCTAGAAGAAAAATAAGTCTTCTGAAATGTCTGGAATGGAAAACAGGTAATTAACCCTCTGCTTTCTAATCCAAGCTTTTTTTGTGAACATAGATTACTAAAAGTAAATGTGATTTATTTTTATTTAATTTGCAATTCATTAATTTGAATTCTTCTTCCTATAATGTATTCAGCAGTTCCCTGATTCTTTCTATCAACTCAAAGAAGTGTCCTCCTGTAAAGGTCAGAGAATTATTAAGACCATTTGTTAGGAATTGCAGGGCTTTTTTCCCCCTGTCACACTGACGACATTTGATATCAAAAGATCAATATGCAGAGAATTTAATTATTTTTATCCGGATATTTACTTCTAAATGAAGACAGCTTAGAATATGGCACCATTGGTGACATACCCCCCAATTTTTAGGTGAGCAAAAGTATAGGAAATAGTAGTCTTATTGTAAGCTTTCCAGGGTTTCTAATGGATATGGGAGCTTTTTTTTTTTTTTTTAAATCCTGTGGAACAAAACAAAAGCATGTGAACCAAAATAGTGTCACTAATTCTCAATAACATGTTGGAAGGAAAAAAAAATAAAAATTTATATATTAGTGAAAATAGTGAAATTCAAATCTCATTCAAGGCTGTTCATTTGGGAGTCCTTTTCCCAGTTTAGATTACTTATTACGTTCAATAATCTGTAAAATTGGTTTGCCAGAATCTTTATTACGACTCTTGTGCACTCTGGGGCACAACATCTAAGCAGCATTTTGTTTATCATGTTAAAATAGTAAAGAATATCATTAATAATTAAGTAATTCATGTGTGAACTGAACACAAGTGACTCCTTTGATTTATTCTGCCATCCTGAAGAAACTGGCTTGGATCAGCTGACCAGTGATGTCACCATTCAGTGGATCTTAAAAAATGTCATTTTAAGTTTGCCTTCCTTTTTTGTCCACATACAGTGTATGCTAAAATAAATTGTTGTTGTCAGCTGCTGCCCTCAGTTTGCCAGATTGTTTGGGTTTATTTAGCTGACAAGGCGCGTAGCCCGGAAAATGAAAATAAATAATTATGCAGTTAAAAATTTGAATAAAATAATAAAAATGCTGTAGTTCTCACAATCCATTGGATGGGGATATGATAAAACAGTAATTACACTGAATCTCATCATACATGGCTGATAGACTATCATGTCATGTTAAATATTTGGTTGCATATCCCTTGCTTGCAGTAACTGCATCAAGTTGACGACTCACTTACATCAACTTGTTGGATTCTTCTTTTATGATGGATTTTCAGGCCTGTACTGTGGTTTCTCAAATTTGTTTGTTTTGGGGGCTTCGCCCTTCAGTCTCTTCTTCTAAAGTTACAGTATCCCCTATCAGTTTAAGGAATGTTTTTGTTTGTTTACAGTGTTTAAAACTTTGTGAACCTGTTTATCTTTTTTATATTATGGCAGAAAACACAGAGGAACAAGAGGTTTACTTGTTAGGGCCAATTTTGGTAATTTTTATAGTAGATTCGATATGGGTAAATTATATATAATTTTTTAGCTTAGGGTCTGACCTACTCAAAATCATAAAATTTTTTAGCATGAGCCTTGTTTTAAGAAAAATGTAGAATACTTTATTTCTGAGTTGAAGTAGTGATTCCGGGAAAAGTAAATAACTCGCAGTTCATAGTTCAAATAACAGTTGGCGGAGTAAACTGAATAGATTACTGTATAACCTATATATATTTCCTGGCCATATTCTCCTTATTTCTCCCCTCTGCAAGTTGTTCTCTCTAGCCCTGGGTTTACACTGTGGCACGATCTCCATGATTAAAAAAAGCGTGAAGCTCCACCATTTATGAACACGATTGGGGTATAAAAAGGAGGCAGCTCTCATCCAAGAAAGGAAACTTGAAGGAATCGTGTTTCCAAGTTCGATGTATGATGATGGCGCGTTAAGGTCTATAAGGTCTGTTAAGCTGTACTGCGCTCCTCCGCACTTCCCGTCTTCGATCATGATTGGTGTGAAATCGTAATACATTCTAATAATCACCGGATGTTATGATCAGACTCCCGGAGACAAGGCTTTAGCCGGTGAAACATAAAAGTTTATTAAATAGACAAACAAACAGGGCTTGGGAAGCCACGAGAAATGAAAAGCAGAAAAAACAAAACAAGCGACGAGGGGTTAACCAAAACTAACGCAGAAGAGGATCTAGGACCAGGAAACAGGGAAAACTACAGGAGAAGTTTAACTGGAGGTGGAAGGGTTCTGGAGATGAGGACACAAGGCTGGAGAAGATCGGAGAGCGAATCTGAATAGGGCAGTGTAAACATGTAAATAACCTTGAGTCCATAAACTCTAGAAGGAGGGGCAAAAACAACGCGCAGCTCCAACGAGGCTAGACAAGTGACGGAGTGAAGTGGGAGATTAAATAGGGGATCTAATCAGTGCAGGGAAACGAGGTGCTGGTGATAATTATTAATACTCAGGAGACTGAGAATGCGGTGTGTGAGCGTCTGGGTGAGAGTTCGGAGTGGACGTGACACCGGGATGACCAAGTGATCAAATATATTTTTATAATATAACACGTGTGCGAGATGGCGGGAGGCACGTTGCGTGTAGGAAATATGCAGATATTTTTTTCTTTTGAAAACGAAAGTGAGATGGAAATCCAGCCAGCCGCCGGCTTAATTTGAAAGCCCTGTATATAATATTTAAGTCAAATTAATAAATAAAATAATAGGAAAGTAGAAACGAGTGAGTAAGTAGATCGAAAAAATAATAATACATCTTAGTACAACAATTATACAGTGAAAGGAAAGGAAATCAGGAAACCCACTTTATAATCATGACACTAATATTAATGCACTATAAATTACGCAGGATGGTAATCTAGATCTAATCCAGCCTCTAGATCTAGGTAACTTCTAGTAATTAGGCTTAACTTGTTAAGAGATAACTGCTAAGAATAAAAACTAAGCATACAACAACACTTGACTTGAATATGCTGTGGAAAACTGTGCTGAAGTTCCGGCCCGCATTTCTCCCTGCACTCGTCTGCCGAGCCAAGGGGAGTTATTGCGAAGATAATGGAACATGAAGGAAATTTTAACCTTTCGACACCTTACCAGTAGATCTAGTCCAAAACCAAGTTTAAAATATGTTAAAGGACACTCGCGAGTTTTGTTTAACCTAATCATCCAGTACCGAAATCAAAAACCTGAACCGTGAATAGCCGTGACAGTGCGCAAGCGCAGAAGAAATCTCCCCGACATAACAGGTGGAGCTTGGGATTTATTTATTTTTTAACAGTAAGATTAGTACTTTATCCATTCTAAGTCCCTAAGTTACATTTAAACAGATAAATAGAATGTATAGAACAGTTGTTTAAGATTTATTTTACCATTTTGATGAAACATGTCCTGGAGTTTACACTGATTTCAACAACAAAAATAGGCTTATGATGTCACATTGCTTTGATCTCACTACAAAAGCAGTAAGCACTTTTTTTTTTCTTTTTTTTTTCTCATCAACTATTTGATTTAAGCTTATACAAGTGGAAAAAACATGTGCACAGCAAAGAATATTGAAAATCAATATTTGTCATTTCTTACCTTTGGAAGTCCGGTAGTAAATCCAAGTAAATGTTTCCTGTCGTGAATTCTGCAAACGTAACAAAAAATAGCTAAAGTGATTTTTTCAAAGCTCTTGTTACAGCTTCAGGAAAAGTAAAGAAACTGAATAAAAAAAAAAGTCTCAATTCATTATTGTTTTCATATTACTTAATTGTAAGGGTGAAAAATGCCTTTCAGGCTTCTGTCTGTTTTCCGTCTTACTGCAAATCTGTTGAGACATTTATTTATTTATTTATTTTTTAGGGGCGGTAGGGTTGGTTTATCCTGGTGGTTTAGGTTGATCTCATAGATTAGCAACATTTACCCTTCTATTTGTATGCCTCCATTTTGATTCCTGGTTTAACGATAGTTTGTATGTGGAATAAAACTTGTGTTATCTGCATTATTATTGGTCAAATCATCTACATTGAGAATGGAACAGCCAATAAACATTCATCTTAATGAAATATTTTTATTGGTTAAATTTCACTGTGATTTTCTTGAGCTGTATCGACTGTAAATGTGTTCATATCGAGTTTAATCATCAAAATGTAGTGATGATCTCAAATAAAATTCACAAGTGGGATGAAGCTTAGGTGACTGGTTGGATCAAGTTATGATGTCCCCAGTGGATAGCAAGCATGGATCGGTGCCGGTGTCATGTTCAAGGCTTATTCAGTATAATGGGTGATGTCCTGGACCACGAGTCATGTTGCATTGAGATCCACGGGAGCAAAAGAGAGCAAGACTAGGGCATGTGAAAGAACATTGGGAACACTAGGAACTTGCTCCACGGAAAAATCCGTTGACACATTTTGTCCTCTCCTACTCTGCAAGAGTCTGGGAGACTTTGTGCATTTTGGTTATTATAATCAACAAGAGAATATAATTTTTTTTATAAATAATTACTGCTCAGATAACAGAACATGGTGTTTTTTCGGTGGCCAAAATGTAAACTTTTATATTTTCAGATTTTATTTTATTTTTTTTGTCAGAATCCACTGTCACCATTATCAGATTTTTACACAAGTACTGAAAGTAGATAAAAAAAAACCCAATTTAAAAAATGAGATTAAAACATTATACTTGTTTATTTATTTATTAAAATAAATTTAAGGGTGAAATTAGAATCAGGTATTTTCAATTAACCGGATCAATCCACATTTAGGCAGATGAAGAAAATTCAAGACCAGAGTTACCCTTTCGAAAAGTGTTCAACCCACAAAGATAGGTCCAAGAGCAAGGTGTATGATAATCCAGGAAGTCTAAAAAGAATCCTGGGTAACTAAAGGCCTCTCTCACATCTTAATATTCTTCTACAGTTTGTTAAAGATCACATGGAAAACCAGAGGCTAATGAAAATATGTATGGATGAGACTGAAATAAAACTTGTTAAAATCAGAGGCGTAATATATGGAGAAGGAAAACAATGCATTCCAGGATAAGAACTTTATGCTTAATCTGGGTCAGGACAGTTTGTCAGATTGTTGCAACAATATACTTTGATTTTTACCAGTGAAGTCTAAAGGAAAATGTCAGGGCATCTGTCTGTGAACTGAATATCTAACAAGAGTGGGTCATGCAGCAAGACAGTGATGCTGAAGACAAGTTGCTTTGCCAAAGCATGATTAAAGACAAATAAATGTGATGCTTTGGAATGGCCAAGTCAAAGTCCTGACCTTAATCCAGCAGAAATGTTGTGTGAGTAGTTCATGTGAGGAAATCTACCAACATCTCAACGTTAAATCTCTTCTGTTTGGAGGAATGAACTAAAATCCCGCCAAGTCCATGTGCAGTACTCATCAGTAATTACCTCAAACAATTAGTTACTGATATTACTGCACAAGGGGGTCTGATAGCACAGGTTTGTATACTTTTTGTCACTCATAGATGTCTAATATTAAAATATTTTCCACAATAAATAAGTGATCAAGTACTATATTCTGTCTCATTTATTTAATTGGGTTTTCTTTATGTACTTTTAAGACTTGTGTGAAAATCTGATGATGTTTAAATCATATTTATGCAAAAATATATAAAATTTCACTTTCAAGCACCACTATATTCAGTTTAACAATAAGGTTAACATTGATAATTAAAATATATATTTTTTGGTTTATTTTATTGAAAATGTGAATTTAAGACAGCATGATTGGTTGTATGTGTGTTGGCCCTGGAACGCTCTGGCAAGCTGTTCAGGGTGCTTAGAAAATTAATGAATGAATGAAGTTGTAGTTGTAGCTTCATGTCAAGATTTTTTGCTGTGAACTGGGCTTTATAGGTATTTGTTTAACTCATCAGTCCGACAGGTCACACCTGGGCAACAAGAAACACCTCTCAGCCACATTACAGTATATTTGTTCATTTGAAAAGGTTTCCAATGAAAGGTGCCATGTTCTAAGTAGTGTTAAATAGATGTTAATATTAGGAAATTAAACTGAAATTATGATCCATCATCTCAAATGACCTCAGACCCAAACAACTTTAGTGTATAATATAAAAAAGGAGAGGCCTAGTCAAGTACCACTTTTTTAGAGGGGAATTTTATTTGTATTGCAGCTGTATCTATGGGTTTGCTCTGTATGTATGTATTTGTCTCTGTGTGTGTAGCCTGCTGGTTGTAATGTGAAGAAGCATCTGTTCAGTGACACTGATACGGATAATATGACGGAAACCAGCTGGCTAAAATCTGCCAACAGGAGACCTAAGCCTAAAGTGGCAGACTACTCCAGACAGCCAGTTAAGCCTACTCATCCTCCTGCGATCATCACATGTATGCTTTTTGCACAGCCATGCTATTCTTTTTTGTTGTCCAAAATCATATACAAATTATTTGACAGTGAAGATTCCTTATTTAAATTTGTTTTTCACTTCACCAGACAGAAATTGTAATATTCTTACCTTTTTTTAAAACGTTTTCTTTAATTAGGATTTTTTATTTTATTTCAATTCAAATTTATTTTTACAGAGCTTTTTTCAATTGGCATTGTCACAAAGCAGCTTTACATTAAATACAAACAAATTTGGTAAAGAATTTAAACATGTGATTTTAAATATTGCTCTGTAAACCCTATACATCCCCAATGAACAACCCTGTGGTGACAGTGGAAGGAAAAACTCCCTCAGTCGACACAATAAAGAAACCCTGAGAGGAACCAGGGTGAAACCAGATAAAAATACATATCATGTAGCAGAAACTTCACTATGGTTTAACATGAAGTCTAGTTGGATATCTTATAACTGTAATAGGAATTGTGGTCCTAAATCATTATTTATTTTTTTATTTTTACTATATAAAAATTTGAAAAGTGTGGTGTGCATCTGGATTCATCCCTCTTCACTCTGATACCCCTAAATAAAATCCACTGCAACCAATTACCTTCAGAAGTCCCCTAATTAGTAAATAGTGTCCACCTGTGTGTAATCTAATCTCAGTATAAATACAGCTGTCCTGTGAAGGAAAGAGGTTTGTTAGAGAACATTAGTGAACAGATAGCATCATGAAGCCCAAGGAACACACCAGATAGGTCAGCGATAAATTTGTGGAGAAGTTTAAAGCAAAAAAATGCCAAGCTTTAAACATCTCACTGAGCATTGTTCAATTCATCATCCAAAAATGGAAAGATTATGGCACAAGTGCAAACCTACCAAGACATGGCCATCCACCTAAACTGACAGGCTGGGCAAAGATGATCAGAGAAGCAACCAAGAGGCCTCTGGTATCTCTAGAAGAGCTGCAGAGATCCACAATATCTATTAGTCATGTACTCCACAAATATGGGCTTTCCGGAAGAGTGGCAAGAAGAAAACCAAGTCCTGTTTGCAGTTTCCCAGAAGCCATGTGGGGGACACAGCAAACATATGGGTGAAGTTGCTCTAGTCAGATTAAACTTTTTGGCCAAAATGCAAAAAAATATGTGTGGTGTAACACTAACACTGCACATGACCCTGAACAGACCATCTCGACCATGAAACATGGTGGTGGCAGCATCGTACTGTGGGGATGCTTTTCTTCAGTACAGACAGGGAAGCTGGTCAGAGTGGATTGGAAAATGGATGGAGCCAAATATAGAAGTTCATTAGTTTATATCTGATTTGTCAGTTTATTATCTGTTTACTGAAATTTTTTCGGGGCAGTGGTGGCCCGGTGGTAGGGTGCTGGATTACTGATCCCAAGGTTGGGGGTTCAAGCCCAGGGTCGGTTGAGATGGGCGCCAGCCTCCCCGCGACCCTAGCTAGGATTAAGCGGTTCAGAAAATGAATGAATGAATTGTTTGCTGACATCTTGTCTTACTGAAACTGACACGTGTTCGTCCTACTTTTTCAATTTTGAGCTTGCGCAAGGGAGAAATAAACTACACATGGCGGCCTTTTTTAAAACAGGCTATTGCAAACTATCAAATGACTTTCAGCAGATTGTAACTTCGCAAGTAAAACCCACCTCATGATAAATATATAT
>JBCNYH010000003.1:7658257-7669207 GCA_039654325.1 Tandanus tandanus
GTCGGCTGAGATGGGCGCCAGCCTCCCCGCGACCCTAATTAGGATTAAGCGCTTCAGAAAATGAATGAATGAATGACGTGTGTGTGTGTGTGTGTGTGTGTGTGTCTCACTGTGCATTGGCTGATTTTATAACTGGAGAACAGGTAGGTGTACTGTGCTGGTGTTCATGATAAAGTGGCGTGGTAAGTGTATTTTAAAATGATAGCGATCCTTACTTTGGCCTGATTGATGGATCTGGAAATGTACAGCTTCCATTAGTACTGATCTAGTCAACAGATCTGAGAGCATTCAAACCTCAAGCTATGAATATCTAATAACAGAATAATGAAATGTGCTTTTAATATTGATCGGTATATACTACATGGGAATGGAGTGATTTTATTGAGCTGTTATCTGGGGATAAACATATTATGCTGAGTGGATAACACATAAAACAAAACAGCAAATACTCACAGTATGTCAAAGGACCTGGAGCAGGCAGCATCATCATTATCACACTTTAAAATAAAAAAAACTATACAAATCTTGTTTTAGTTTGTTTTTTCTAATGTTTTTGTGTAGTATATACTAAAACACCTTTAAGTATCCTAAACTTTGAACTAAACAGTTACATTTAGCTACATAACACTTACCTCAGCTCGAAGAGCAGAGCTCATCTGACCTGCTTCTGTCATGGTTAAAATATGTAAATACACATTACATATGTTAGTGCCTCTTGTCGGCTGTATTCTCGGAGAGTTTTATAGCGTAGGTTGCTACCTTTTAACCTAACCCTTCACAGGGCCTGGTCTTCCCAGGTGGTCTCCCATCCAAGTACTAACCAGGCCCAACCCTGCTTAGCTTGCGTAACTCACTAAATCACACCCCTCATATAAATACAATGTAACACATACCTATAAGACTCAGAGAGTGTCAAGTCAGAACAGATGTTAACATCTGTAGAAGTTTTATGTAAAAAGTAACAGGGCAGAAACTGATGCTCTCTTTATTTGTCCCATTTGTTTTTAGTGAGGGCGTCATAGTGGTTTAGTGGTTAGCACATCCACCTCACGGCAAGAACGTCCGAGTTCGAGTACCGACTTCAGCAAGGCATTTCTGTGTGAAGTTTGCATGTCCTCCCCATGCTTGTGTGGGTACTCTGGTTTCCTCTCAGTCCAAGAGACACATAAAGTTAATTGTCTGTTCCAAATTGAGCCTAGGTGTGGATGTGAGTGTGAATGGTTGTGTGTGTTGCCTGTGACAGTGTGACGAGCTGTTCAGGGTGTACCTTGCCTCACCCAGAGTTGGCTGAAATGGGCTCCAGTCTCCTTGCGACCCTGATAATAGGATTAACCGGTTTGGCAAGTGAGTGAGTGAGAGTGTTTTCACTGAGTCATTTATTATCTTGTGTTCCATAGGTTAAGAGCAAAGATGGCTAAAGTCATTGCACAGCAAACATTTTCAAAGCATCCATTCTTTTTTCTTTTAACATTTAAATCAGAGACATCAGAACTTGTCGCCCACACACTAAGGACTAACACTACACTTCCCAGCATTCGTTGCACTCCTCCAGATTACCTGTCTACTGTCTCATCCATCACATTATCAGCTCACCTGAACAGAACACATTTTAAAAGGACTCTGTTTTCAAGCACCCATATGTGATTCATATTGTTCTGTTTCTTTCCAGTCATTACTGAGCTTTTGTTTATTGTTTGCCTTTCATGTGCATGATCCAACCTTGATATTTTGCTCTGTCTTGGACATCCCAATATTGTGTATGAACTGTGCTTATGTGTTTGACTCTACTCTTTGGATTATCTGTGCTGTGTGGTTTGCTTCATCGATTTATCTCTGCCTGTCTCAGATAACTAATTTTGGATTGTGTCTTGGATTTGTCCGACTGAACATTTAATAAAATGCCAAAACCTGCGTATTGAAACTGCTGAATGCTTTGCCATAACGTGTACTGTTATTTCTGCCATTAGCTTGTCTTATTGAAACTGATGCACCCACGTCCTCTTCTCGTGATTTCAGACTCTCACGAGCCTGAAACGAACTACAAATGGTGGCTTTTTCAAACAGACTAACAGGCTACTGCAAAATATCAAACAAATTTTAGCAGATGGAAACGTCATAGTAGATGATGCAGCCATTGTGGAACAAATCCCCAGGAGCTCTAATAGTTATTTGCAATGATTGCCTCTGAAATCAATCTGTATGTATCACAGCACAATGTGCACCTAAATGCCAGGACATGTAAAGAAATGATTGTAGGTTTTCTTAATGACAGCTCCACCTGTGTGAGCTCATAGGTGGTACCCTAATTAAAAGGGTTTCCACATACAAGTTGCTCGGGGTCTACATCTCAAGTGACCTTTCCTGAAACCCCCATTGTGAATATATTTATGATAAGGCAAAAAAGCGTGCTAGCATGAGATTTTTATAGTTTATTTAGTGATGTATTTTTATGGTTTATTTAGTGATGTATTTTTAAAAATCATGACAGATGCAGATGAGTTCACAGCACAGACAGGTGCGGAGTGTAAGAGCTGTGAAACAGCATCTCTTTAAAGCCCTTAGAGTTAGAGTGGGGGTTCTGTACAGAAACATAATGAAAAGAAAATTAAACTGAGAGTTTTATTGTTTATATTTATAGTATAACCATGACACTGAGGCAGGTCAGGTGATCCGTGTTTTTGAGTCGGGTAATAGCTGTGAGACTGGTAGGTAGGTAATGGCGTCTGGTTTTTCCTGTATTCATTTAAACACAAAAGTAAACATCACTCTGTAAAGTCATTTACAGAAAACAAGATTGTTATAGTTTATATATTTTAATCATGACACGGAGGCAGGTGAGGTGAAATCTCACATTAAAGCTCCATGCTATGATCTGCACAGGTTTTTCCTGTATAGTGTCCTGTATCAACAATCCCAGCCAACTATCCAGGACTCACCCTGAACGGACAGGCTAATAGCTCTGTTTTGCTAACAGTGTCTGTTCTAAAACAAATGTAGAGTAACGAAATGAATGTAAACTGAGCTCTGTAAAAGTGTTTTAGTACAGACTACCGGAAGCACAAGAAAACTAATGAAAATGAGTTTCTTTTATAATTTATATGAACTAATTTTAACCCTGACATTGAGACAGGTCAGTTAGTCCTGCACTTTCAGCCAGCTAAAAAAACTGTGATGTCATCTTTCTGTTCACCTTCGTCTTTCAAAAACAAAAGGAAACACTCACTCACTTATTTGCCAAACTGCTTAATCCTATTAGATGACTGAGGGAGTTTTTACTTGCCACTGTCGCCGCAGGCTTGCTCATTAGGGATATGTAGGGTTGTAGAAAAATGTTTTCCTTTTTAAATTCCTTTTACTATCTAAAGCTGCTTTGCGACAATGTTAATTGTAAAAAGCGCTATAAATAAAACTGAATTGAATTGAATTGAATTCGAGTCACCGAGAGGCTGGAGCCTAGTGAAGGTGGGCTACACCCCGAAAAGTTCGCTAGTCCATCACAGGGGCAACACACACGCAGCCATTCACACTCATATCCACACCTTTGGGCAATTTGGAACAGCCATTTAGCCTAATGTGCATGTCTTTGGACTGTGGGATGAAACTGGAGTACCCGAAGGAAACCTATGCAAGCAGGGATATACATACAACAGAAACGCCCTTGCCGAGCCCAGGACTCGAACCCAGGACCTTCTTGCTGTGAGGCAGACAAGCTAACCACTACCCACCGTGCCGCCCCAAAAAGGAAACAGCGCTCCCTAAAGGTGTTTTTGTATGTATAATAGGGAAACGCAAGAAAAACCAGATAGAAACAGATTTTCACGGTTTATTTTTCTATTTTAAAGCATGATAATTATGATGTCACCTGCTCATATGCCCTTGACAAAATGTGAGGGTCTGTCATTTTGATTCAAACACTATCCACTCAGAATAATGCTTTATGATCCTGATATAAAAGACCAATCAGATCGTGCCACTGCCTTGTAGCATATACTAAAAACAAGTAACCCAAGTAATCAGTCAGAAGTATTTTTTAACCTTATCTGAAACTACTTCTTATAGAAATAAAGTATCAACTGTAATTTATCTAACCCAGGACATGTATGGTAAAATAAAATGTGTGGAACTCTGAGGATCTTTAGCCTTGGTATATAAACTTCATCTGTATAGAAGAGATTTTTAATCAGTTTTTAAATCTATATATAAAAAAAAAAAAAAACACTATTTTTCTTTCTGAGCTCTTCCTGTTCACACTCAGTACTGATAAAAACCAACAAAGTCAGGTGGGTGGGTTCTCATACACAACACTGCTGTAATTTCCTCTAAATTGATTCAAACTAATCCTAAAACACATACACTGTCAAATCTTATTTGTTGAGTTCACTCAAGTGTTTCTCATAAATTTAATACCAGGGGTTCATCTGAGGTAAATCAGCATAAGTTACATAACTAAATTAAGGAAAACAGGAGTTAATACAATCAGTTTCCAACCTGCATAAACTCAACGCATCATATCCTAATATCATCTCATGGTCACTGGGCAAAAAGGAAAAACAAGACAAAACAACTACGAGTTTATCATCATTTAACAGTGGAGCTTGTTTTTGTGATGCAAAAACTGTGTGGCATTATACTGTATTATACTGTTTCTGCTTCCCAGCTGAAGTTAAAGGTACAACATGTAACATTCTGAAGGATCCATTAGCAGAAATTAAGAAAATCATCAATAAATAAGTTTTCAATAATTTATAATGTAAAAAAAGTTTAAAATAAACTATTTATATCTACATGAGGAGCGGGTCCCATGCCACGGAGGCCGCCTTGCACCACCATGTTTCTACAGTAGCCCAGAACCATACAGGCTTTGAAGGGGAGGGGTGAAATTTCAGTTTGTTGCAATCATAACCCTCACCACGAGATGTCGCTAGATACCGATAAACCTTACACACTGTACCTTTAAATTGATGCACAGAAATGTTGTTCAAAATGCTTTTTAACCATTCCACTAAAACCTATTCTTCATCTCAACTAGCAGTGCAAACAATATTTAACATGTTTTAAGAAAACTATGAACAATACTGGGTGGCATAATGGTTAGCACATCCACCTCACAGCAAGAAGGTCCTGGATTCGAGTCCTGGGCTCGGTGAGTGTGTTTTTGTGTGGAGCACGCATGTTCTCCCCTTGCTTATGTGGACTTTCTCCGGGTACTCCAGTTTCTTCCCACAGTCCAAAGACATGCACATTAGGCTAATTGGCTGTTCCAAATCACCCCTAGGTGTGAGTGTGAATGGTTGCGTATGTTGGCCCTGTAATAGACTGGTGAGCTGTTCAGGGTGTACCCTGCCTTTGCACAGAGTTGGCTAAGATAGGCTCCAGCCTTCCCACAATCTTAACAGGATTAAGCAGTTCAGCAAATTAATAAATGATCAATACTAGTTTTATTGTGCTTTCTATTAATGTAACTTTCTAAAAGGTTCTGCATGCAACAATTTCTAATGAGTAAATACCTAAATGAAGGGTTTTACACAGAACCTTATGAACTACATAGAGCCTTAGAAAGACCAACCACAGAGTGCACAACATTTTTATAGAGTGTGTGAATATATCTGTGAATATTTGTGCTAGGGTTGCCTAACGTGCCCTCTATGGTTCTGAAACCTTCATTAATAATATGAATACAGAAGAGCTTCTTTTTCCTCACATCATCCAAACCAATGCTACGAGTACTACAAATGAATCAGAAATACTGGAATGGTATTGAGTGCGTTGAAGAAATCTGTGTCTGTGTAGGTGTTTGGATGACTGAGGAGGCTGTAAGTTGTACTCTCAGTGCTTCATTCACTGAAATAAAAATAAAGCAAGTCACAGCATTTAATATATACTCTACAGAAAATATAAACAATTATGATGTGCAAAACGTATCTATTATACTGTACTGATAAAGCATAATGCAGTATAAGCCCTCGGTATTGTTTCAACCAGTTTAGCTGCTGAACACATCAAGTACAATCCACTTATGGTTAAACAGAATCAGAATCCTGTCCACTGATTCCACTGTACATTGTAATATCTGTGCCGAGTTTCTGTAAAGACCTCTTATGAGTAACTAAAAGGTTATCGAACGCATTGTCTTTCTGAAGCCATTTGTTTCCTCCTGTACGTTAATGACCCCGGCACCGGCCGCCATGATATTAATAACATCACCATCGTTTTTATTTCTCTGGAAATCGTTTCCCTTCTTCTGTTTCTTCCACTTGATCTCAGACTTTTCCACTTTCTACCAATCGCTGTTGCGCTGCCAAGTTATCACACATGCACAAGATCGTTCCTCGGGTCACGCCGTTTTATTATTTTTTATTGTAAACAGATACAGAACCAAAACAAGATGTAGAACCAGTGAATAAGAGATACTAAGCCTGTGAGCTGGGGTGGTTTCACCAGGAAACCTTTATATTCATTCAAAATGAACTGATCATGAAGATAAAGCACAGACCGGATCTTCACTTGTGAATGGGCACCTTAAGGGTTTTTATCCCTTGAATTACATTCGTTGTATGCCACAACACATGGGAGAACCAGCACCACAGCAGAGTGCGTACCCACAAGAGGCACTTCACCAATGTTAATTTGCCACTTTTATATGCAGAATGGCAGGTCAGAATTTAAAAGGAGCTTCATGGTGTACCTTATATTGAAACAACTATAGAAATGTGGTCAAGCTGCACCACACAGCCTTATATAAACCCCCACCCCACCCCCCAATGTTCCTCTCTCTCACTCTGTCACTGTGTGTTCTAGGCTCAAGCTCTATTTTATTCTCTCTAGGCTGCGTCTCAGTGATGCATCACAGACAAGCGTACCTCAGTGGGTGACTTCACCATCTACTGAATCATTACCACCCAGCAGAGCCCAACTAATGATGACAACTATGAACTGTTATGAATCAGCCTAGAATAGACAATGCCATTTCCTGAACATTCTGTGCTCGGAGAAAACAGCATTATCATATCCCTCACTTACAGTCAATATTAGCCCTATTGTAACAGAGTCTGAAATGCTAAAGTAACACATCTTCTGAGGGTCACCACTGATCACTGATCAGCCATGAACGACTCTCCATGAATATTTCACAAGACTCTCCACAAGTGTTTTTCATTCTGCCTGTTTCTCTACCTGTTTAACTACAAAAAGACATGGTGGCACCTGCTGCTCCTTTATGACAGCAGTACTTGCTATTTTATTGACTGTTTGCATTTTCTCCTTTTTAAATATGAGCAGAAGTATTTATAATGTGGCCCTCAAGAAGGGTTATGTCAGTGCTAACTCATTGTGGATGTTTAGGAATGCTAACGAAAGTCTAATAAGGACTTGTAGGCATTGTAGCATGTAAATAAAGATTTTTATTGCATATGTCTGTCTGCACCACTGGCTGCATGGTGGTGTAGGGGATAGCACGTCTACCCTGCAGCGAGAAGGTCCTGGGTTTCGGTCCTGTGCTTGGCAAGGGTGTTTTTGTGTAGAGTTTGCATGTTCTCCCCGTGCTTATGTGGATTTCCTCCAGGTATTCCAGTTTCTTCGCACAGTCCAAAGACATGCACATTAGGCTAATTGGCTGTTCCTAGGTGTGATTGTGAGTGTGAATGCTTATGTGTGTGTTGGTCCTGCAATGGACAAGTGAGCTGTCCAGGGTGTACCTTGCCTTTGTCCAAATTAACTGAAATAAACTGATGAATCATAGAATTCTCTCAGCAGTCTCTAGGGGACCAAGTTGCTTAATACTTTTAATAATAGCTAATTGATTAAATATTTTAAAGCCTTCATTTCAGTGCATAATGCAAAACAGCTGTGGTCTAATGGTTAGAGAAGTGGCTTTGGGACCGAAAGGTCGCTGGTTCAATTCCCGAAACCAGCGGGAGAAATGTGTTGCGGTGGGGGAGTGAGCTGCACCTTCCCTTCCTCCACCTTCATGACTGAAGTGCCCTTGAGCAACGCACCTAACCCCCAACTGCTCTCCGGGCTCCCCAGTGTGTGGCAGCCCACTGCTCCGAGGGTGTGTGTGCTCATTGTTTACGTGTGTGTTCGCTCACTTTGGATGGGTTAAATGCAGAGGCAATAATTTCCCTAGCAGGATTAATACAGTATAGCAAAAAAAAAAAAAAATCTTGAAGGCATGATCTGCGCAGACATACACAGCAGCACAGCACTTTTACAAGCTCTTTATAGTCCTAACTTTACCTTTAGTCCAAAGCACACAAATCCTGATAAGGCTGGATAAAACAAATTCCCCAGTTTCTCATCATTGCCCACACCTGGAAATTGGTGCTGCATCTCTCTCTCTCTCTCTCTTTTTTTTTTAAATCCACGCTTAAAACCTATAAAAATGCCTCAGACAAGGTAAAAACAACAGAAGGCGATTCGGTGTTAGATGCTATGATTATGATTGTGAAATTGGTTGAAACAATTTTCTAAAGATTTTTGGAACTGCAAGGCTGCTGTTCTATAGACAGGTGTTCAGAGTTTCAGAGTTTAATACATGTTACATGTACATGTAAAAGACTGTTAATCTAGAGTGGATTGTGTAGCTTCAGTCACTTTACCTACATTTAGCTTTTTGGGGGCTTCGACAGTCACCTCATTTCTCTATTAAAAAAATTAAATAAAATAAAATAAAAAACACATGCTGCATTTAGGTTTTCGAAATGTTCTGATGAGAAACAAGGATGGATTTTTTCCCCCATATATCCAATAACTGGCATCTTCTTATATACTTTACATACCGCCATTTACTCATAAGCCACTATCTTACCTTGCTCAGTGAGTTAAAATGTTCATATTTGTAGCGGCTGTGAGATAATATGTGGATTTATTTACTGCCTGATAGATATCTTTATTGATAGGTGTCTGAGCCTGGTGTTATAAGAGTAAAACAGCTCCTTTAAGAGAGAGAACGTATGCATGCTGAGTGTGTGATTAAGCGAGAGGGAGGGAGGGATACTTACATTTTTAGCGCATTTATACAACTGAGCAGTTGATGGTTAAAGGCCTTGCTCAAGGGCCCACCAACCACCAACCTTCTGATCAGTAACCCAGAGCTTTATCCACTGAGCCACCACTAACGAGAGAAAGCAGAGAGAGAAAGTGTGGTAGTGAAGTTTTAGCAGTAGTGAATGTAGAGTAAAGTTACAGGTTCTTTATTAATGAATCACCTTTAGCCCTGAAGGAAATAAATAAATAAATCCTATCTGTTTCTATATCTCTATATTCTCTATCTGACTATAATCTGGATCAAATGCAGGGTAACACTGAGTTTTCTTTTCACCACCTTTCACTTGCTGATTTCCGCATTTATTTGTATCACCTGCCTAGTTAGTTTAATTATCCATTTAACAAGTTCATGTTTGGTCAGGCTTCTGATTTCAGCGTTTGCTCCATAAACATTTAGTTACCTGTAAGCAAAATCATCGTTACCCTTATTGGGTTTCCTGTGGTGGGCATGCACGGACACAGGAGAGACATAGGACAAACATTTAAGTCATATTCCATGTGCTCCACTCGGGAACTCTGCTGTAAAGCAGCAGATTTGAAATTAAATCGTTATAATTAACAGTCCATGATTATATTTATATTCTTGTTCTGTATACTGTCTCACACAAATGTTTGGACACACCCACTCATTCATTTGCAATTAGAAGGTGTGTCCAAACTGTTTTTGACTGGTACTGTATATCCTGATTTTTATCCTGAATTCTATATTTTCTATCTCCATCAAATTCTTTTTAACGCAATTCATACCTCCACCAAGGGGGGGAAATAGCAGATTGGTAGTGTGTGTCTGTGTTTGTCTGTGACCTCGATAACTCAAATTCTAATGGACAGATTTCCATAAAATTTTCAGCAAATGTTGGTCTTGGGCCAACATAAATCTGATTACATTTTTTTTTACATTGCCTACCGTGCTTGCTAACATCAGCACTGTAAGCCATATAAAACCACAAGATCGCCTAGGCCTTTAAAAAAAAATAAAAATAGATCAAGCCAGTGCACGTGCATGACAAAGCCAGACAAACAACATGGGTCAGAGCATGGTTTGGCTGGAGGCTTGAGGGGTTTTTGTCTGCACAGTATTTACTGGAGATTTTAACAGATGTTTCATGGAGTACATCGAAAGGAACTACCAGACACTGCTTTTACGGTCTTTGCAGTAGTGATAGTTGATATACAGACTGTGATTACCTGCAAGGAGTGGGCTGGTGAACTTTCCAGAAAAAGACTGACAGATTGAAATGTAAGTGATGGGTGAGAGCATGCAGTCCCCGAACATCCTGATCCAGTGCCAACTAATTACACAACTACAAGGTACAAAAAATATACCTGCTCTGTGGTAACTGTTATTTCTTTCTGCTTTAATAATTACATGATATGCTACAGTGCCATGATTGAAAACACTGCTGACATTAGCTTTGTTTTCACAATGTCATTAGGTATTATGAGATCGTTCTAGGTTCAAAGAATCTAAATATGAATGCATGACTGAAAATAAAGCCGGAAATGAAATATTTAGGGATTACACTACCTTGGTAAGGGTCTGCACTCTCTGAGTGTATTTCTAATCTTACAATTCATTTCAATTTTTCAGTTTTCTCCCACAAGTTTACATGTGCTTGCTCCAAGATACATGTCAGTGCTAAGTGCCCTCTTTCTCATACATCAGCATGTTGATGGCCATAATTTGCTTGTGACACTGATTAACAAGTGATGAAGAGGAATGCCACCCCTCCCACTTAAGGAACACAGCCAATTGTGCATTCTTGGACTTCTGGTCCCAGGGCTGTGTTATCTTCTCCATCTCTCTCTCTCTCTCTCTCTCTCTCTCTCTCTCTCTCTCTCTCTCCCTCTCTCTCTCTGTGTGTGTGTGTGTGTGTGTGTGTGTGTGTGTGTGTGTGTGTGTGT